>CAUYPK010006233.1:0-10589 GCA_963574355.1 Loris lydekkerianus
GGCATCCATTTCATGTTAGTTTCATGTTAGTCACGTGAAAAAGTGAGTGCACTTCGGAGGTCTTGCGGACCCAGCCCCTGTGCCTCCTTGATAGAACCTCCTTGTGTCTGTTTACTTGTATCTCCCACAGAACCTACGGCAGACTGAGGCCAGCAGTGGAGGAAGCAGCCAGGCGGCCCTCCCTGATTTTACCCCCACAGGAGAGGACAGGTGGGAGGTGTTTGATATGAACACCCAGCGACAAGGACACATCACCTGGCTGACTCCAGGTTATTTAAGGTCAGAAATGAATAGGAAGTGGTAAGCAGCACAGGACTAGCAGGGAAAACAAGCACCCTCCTTAAACAGACCCTTCCCGGGTGCTGCTCAGATCAAACACATCCTTCCTGCTGATCTGTCCTTTCTGGGATGTCCAGACGAGGTCCCCAAATACTACCCTAGTTCACAGTGTCATGATGATCAGAATCACCTGGGAGATGCTGGCCCTTGTCCTTCTTCAGCTTTGGTTTCATGGAGGTTGTCTGCAAATAAAACCAGGAGGAGCCAATCATGACATAGCTGCTGCTGTATACAGTACAAACTCAGGGAAGTAATTACGACATTCTGGGCAGAACTCTGCAGGAACCTACATGTGTCCTGGGAGAAGGAACTGGCCCTGCTCTCCTCAGCCCCCCCATGGATGGTGCCTGCTGTGACCTGTTACCACTGTGTCCACGGCTAAAATTGGGGCAATAGTTACACACATGAACCCTGAGAGATCGGGGAGTCTGCCTTGCTGCTTTCTAGAGGGGCTGCACAACTCGCCCCAGTGGACATCTGGTGGCTGTTGGTGTCCATGGGAACAGACCCCGAGGTGGGACTGATGGGTGCAATATACAAACTCTTACACTGAAAAGATCTCAGGTGTTCCTGGAGCACAAGAGCCTTGGTTATTCCTGGATGTTGGGTGTATCAGGGCCACGCCTTGCCTTCAGGGAGAGTTCTAGACTGGGGCAGTGCTGGTGGTATTTATGGTCTGGCACTGAGATGGTGGCTTCTTAGGACAAGTTAACTAGGAGGGGAGGGACTGGAGCTCACAGTCCAGGAACCATCTCCAAAGACACTGGAAAGACCCTCCCTGAGCAGCTCCAGGTACTCAGAGAACACTGATTAGAAGTGACAATCAGAGAGACACCTGAAGGACAGACAGATGTCTCATCATGAGCAGCGTCTGTCAGGAGGAGTCTATGCACAGGCAACAGAAGTGGCCGAGGTGGCCAGGAGACTCTCATATCCTCACCTGACCTGCCTAATGACCATATTCTGCATATGCCAGTGAGGGCCCGAGTGATACAGGTGTGGTCTGGGACTAGGGAGAGTACAAAGCTCCCTGACACCCCTTGTGTCTGTGCTCACACTCTGGCCCTAGATTTGGGTCACATTGAGGGGCCTGCAGGGCCTGGCTGCAGGGAGATGTCTCCACAAGGACAGGGGAGCACTGAGAGCATGGAGGCTGCGTGGGGACTCCTGGGAGCCTCACTCTCTATGCAGTGGGAGCACTCACCAACCACATCCCACACAGAGCAGAGGTCATCTCATCCCATGGAAAGGAAGGACCGCTGATAGGTTGGTGGGAGTCAAAGAAGTCCTGGGACCAGCAAGGTGTCAGATACTGCTCATTCAAAGTGTCCTGTGCAATGTCACACATGTCCTCTTCCTGTACGTCCCTGCTGAGGACAGAGGGGTCAGCAGAGAGAACATTAAACAAAGGAGGACTGGACATCGCACTGTCTCAGAGGGGCCTTCCTGGAAGCCCCAGTGAGAGGTGCCAGACGGCAGACAGAAACCCGGGCCCTTCAGAGAGGAGGAAGGAGCAGGGCTGCCACAGGGCTGGGGAGGGCAGGCGTGGCCAAGAGCAGGGCTGATCTCTAAGATAATTATCTCTAAGACAATAAGAGTCCTGTTGCAGCAGGGCTCACTGCACTGACCACAGGACGGGCTGACCTGGGAGGTCACTCGGCCTGCATGGTGCAGCCATGACAAGCAGCACAAGGACAACCACAACACTGGTCACAGCCCCAGGGCAAGGTTGGGCCCCTGCACCTGCAGGGAGAGTGGATAAAGCTCCTCAGGTTGTGCTGACACCAGCAGGTCAGCAGCACTCTAGGCCTTGATCTCCCAATACTGGGACATTCATAGGACGTTCCCAGTCTAACATTTCTTGTTATAAAATACATGGCAAGTAACAAAGGCCAAACTTGCAGAAAATAGTGTGCATCTTATCTGGCTGCTCCCTATATGGGACATATCAGGTGTTCTCCCTGACAACAGGAAGATCTGAGATTACTTCACCTGGAGTCAGACTAATGCTCTGCGACTGAACTTGGGACATTAGTGGGAAGTGCACACCAGTAGCAGAGCCACCCAGTAAAGAGCTACATCCTGCCAGGGCTCTTTAGTGTTGCTGAGTGAATGAACCAGGTACATTCCACACACTCGGGTGGTCCTGTCCAGGACCTTCAGATGTCAGTACTGCAGGGACAGCCTGGCTTACCTGGAGGGCATCGGCTTTGCTCCAGCCTCCTCCTCATGAGTGCTCTGACTCTCATTTTCTGCAAGTAAATTTAGACAAAGCCAGTCACGGGATGCAGTTTCCACTTCATACATCACACAGAGCCCTGTGCCATCAGGGATGTGCTGTTCTCTGGGGAAGGCCCAGTACACTGCATGGACCTGGCTGGTGGCTGCAGGTTGTGCCTTTTAGATAGTGTCTGGGCCTGGCTGGCTGAGCTCCGAGAGGACTGAGCCTCAGCTCCATCCTCACCACAGCCTCTACCCCAAGTTGGGTGAACAGCTGAACATGTCTACTTCCCCAGAGGTAGCAGGGACCATGCCAGCTGCCTTCACAGTGGTACTGATGCAGGACTTGTCTCTCCTAAAGACACCCTGAGGGTGTGGGTGAAAGCGAGGTGACACTGAGGCCACGCTGATGGGTGGGATCTATAGGAAAGAGTGCACAGCGGTCTGTGGGAGAGTCATCTGATGCTCAGGGTCCAGGATCTTGTGCTACTCATAAAGGTGGGAGGTGACAGCATCTATGCCTTGATTTCAAGGATAAACCATGTATTAGTTTGATTGTTTGTTTCCGGATATTCTCACAAGTCCCGGGCAAGTAAGTGCAAGTCAAATTAGAGGGAAGAGAGAGATTGTGATAAGTTGAGGATCCAGGGTAGCAAGGCCTCCATAGATACAGGCAGGACCACCAAGGTACTTGGACAGGCACTGATGCCCATGGAACAGCCTTCAGCAGAGCCCTGCAGGACAGAGCACGAGTCCAGCCTCACAGAACAGGTGTGTGCCGGCTCTGCTGTGACGGGCACAAGTGGGAGCTGTGAGTCTGTCACAGTTTCTTCCATCTCCCACCATGGTCAGCTCTGTATGGCCCACTCTGACCTTGCCAGTGAGTCCCGGGTGAGGGATGTGGTCTGACACTAGGGAGAGAGCAGAGCTGTCTGGGGCCCCAAGGTCCAGGCTTAACACTCAGTCCTCCATTCACATTCCAGCCATGTGGGCCTCCAGGGCTCGCTGCCCCTCTCTACCTGGGGCCCAGAGCATGTGGAAGCCACCTGGAAGGGGACTTTGACTTAACCAGTTAGTGAGAAGGACTCACTGACTGGACCCAGGGGAGAGCTGACCTCCCCCTCATGTGGCAGGAAGGCAGCACTGTTGGAAGGGTGGCAGGAAGCTAACAAATCACAGCCACTGGGGACAGTCACAGGCTGCTCATCCAGTGAGATCGGCAGGATGGGACCCAGGTCGCCCATCTCCCTGCTAAGCCTGGCGTGGAGGACACAATATGAAGCTGAGAGAGATGGCACACGACAGCACCCCAGCGGGTCCTTGTAGAAGACCACGGCGGAGGGCTCGCAGGGAGTGAGGCCATCCCCTGAAACAGGAGGAAGAAACTGTCCTAGGACAGGGGTCAGTGGGGTTGACTGGAGGGTGGGAGGCGGCCGCAGGTGCTGAGGGCACTGGCGACACGGCAGGCTGACCAGGAAGGACACTCCCATTCCCTGCATGGTGTGGTGATGACACGCAGCACAGTGAGCAGCAGTAAACACTCCCCGCGGCTCCACCACGGTGGCAGTGAGCAAACCAGCTGAAGCTTCATGACTGCAGGAGACCACAGTCCCTCTAGGGCTTATTCTCTCAGTGTGGGGAAGTGAGATGCAGGTTTTGATTTTCTCTCATCTAGTGACATCTCATCCTATGGAATCCCTGCCAATAAACTAGGCTAACCTTGCAGAGAGAAGTGCTGCCTCCCCTCCCAGTTTTCTCACATGGGGAGGGAAGAGCTGTTCCCGAGTGCAGGACGGCTTAGTTCCTGTTGGGTCACCTGACCCTATATCACATGACCCTACCTTATCCAACTGGAGGAATCCATGGGCAGTGGACACAACACGAGAACCCCCAAGTCAACACACGTGTGGATGCGAGGCAGGATGGTCAAGGGGTCATGCTCCGCACATTCTGCTGCTTCCTGGATCGGACAGCTCCAGACGGAGCCATGGTGCTCACAGCACGTGGCTGTCACACTTACCTGGGCATCATCCGCTCTTCTCCTTCCTCACCCTTCTCATCACTGAGAGTTTCTGCAAATTAGTCAGACAGGACCAGTCACAATACACACCTGGCTCATGGGATATCACAAGCCCAGGGCCTATGCACCACACAGAGAATGTGTTCCGGGAGTGAGAACAGTATTCCAGAGGAACATTCAAGGGAGCCTCAGAGTGTGCCTTGTCAAAAGTGTACCGGCTTCCTGTCCTGAATCCCTGGGCAGACTGGTACTGAACTGGTGCATCAATGTCACAATGTCCTGAGTCTGGGCAAACAGTTACTCATATTTTTTCGCAGTAAGCAGGAAGATCTTGCCTAGTGGCCATCTAGACATGTTCCTGCAGTATTTAGACTTTAGTCCACCAGACACTGTGGCTGTTTTGGGTACAGCTGAGATTAGACAGTGAGACCAGATGATGGTGCAGTCCCTACAACCTTCACTGGGAAAGACCTTCAGTGCTACTTAGGGAACAGGACAGTTTCCAATCAAGGATGGGGAGGGTGCCAAGGCCCCTGCTGTGTATTTAGAGACAATTCCAGATTCATTCCACAGGGGTTTAAGCTCTGCGGGTTAGATGGCCCTTTAACAAGGCCATATCGACATAGAGAATAGAGAGGCTGTGGCTTAAGAGTTGAGGAGCCATCAAACAGTTTCTCCAAATACAAAGGAAGAATGTCAACCTCCAAAGACTGTCACTAATGCTCAGAGTGTCCTGTTCAGCACCAACACTTAGAAAACAACCCAAACGAGGTCAGATGTTCCATCTGGCCTCATGCCCACCCTGCTGTGCACCTGCACCAGTGGTGCCCCTGGTTAGTTACAGTTTCCTCGGTTCACCTCCCTGAATCTGCCTTTAGAGCCCAACCTGCAGGATAATTGGGAATGTCCTCTCTGTTAATGGCAGCAGTCACTAGCTGCATCCAGAGAACAGGAGATGTCCTGCTCCTTACACAAAGAGGCACACGTGCAGGGAGGCTGGTGGGTGTCAGACAGGTGCTGGTGACTGGCAGAAGCCAGGTGGCCTTCATCCGGCGAGTCCTGCAGGACTCCACTCACTTCCTCCTTCTCCTGGGCCTCCCTGCTCACCCTAGAGGGATAAAGAACACAATTAAACCCACAGGGATGGGACAGCAGGTGCCCAGAACGTCCTGAGTAGAGGCATTCAGGACAGTCACAGATAGCAAGGACCTGCCCTCAAAGAGAAAGAAAAAAGATCCTTCTTCAATGTGGGAGGGATGTGGGCACTTCAAGGGCGGGAGTGAGAGGGGATTGAGTGCTCAGTGCACTGGCCAGACAAGGGGCTGGTGAGGAAGGGGACGCAACTGTCCCCTGTGGTACAGAGTTGATGGCCAGCACACACAGAGCATCACAGAGGACTCAGCCTCATGCGGGGACAGTGTTGAGTGCTCCCCCAGCAGCACGGTGAACATGAGCTCCTGACATTGTCTAATCAGGACTCTTTCTACCCATGTGATGACATGACACAGGTATTTTTGTGTGGTTACAATCTTGACCCTAAAATCCCTTCCACCTGATATGCAGACAGCAGGTGTTCTGTCGTCCTGAGAGCAGCCAGAGAGAGGTAGATGGTGAGATTTCAACAATCCCTAAGCCTGATTTCTTCTCCTTAGTTCCTGAGAAGTCCGTTGAAAGCAATTGACAACCTCATTAAAAGAAGCAGTTTCCCCTTGGTTTAGTGGAAGTCGTGAAGGAACGAGCAGTTGGTGTGGACTTTCATGTGGGATTCTGTGGCTACTTGGGACTTCCGGCCTGTTGCCCTGGACCCCTCCTCACATTTCACCCATCCTCATGCAGGTCCTGTTTATTCACTGGTACCTGGGGGGATGGGGCCTCTTCCTCCTTCTTGTCCTCATCTTTATAGTTCTCTGCACACAAAGTCAGACGTGTCCAGTCAGCCCTTGAGTTGCTCCACATCACTCCCTACAAACGCGGCGGCTTATCTGGACAGAGAGACATAAAGACCTGTGTATGATGTCAGGACTCCCTGACGGGACTGGAGCACACGGCTCCTATTTTCTATTTCAATAATTGCCCTGGCCTGTTTCCCGATCCTCCACGTAAATGTTGCCTGATCTGGTGCATCACTGGCATTGCATGGTTGTGAAATTTTAAGATAAACGTTTATTCAATGAATCCATCGTATCCACTGACTACAGAAGGAAAATTTATAATCACATACACAGAGACAGAAAAAGCATTTGACAAAATCTAGCACGTCTCACAATAAAAAATCTCACCAAACTAGAAATACATAACATACTGCCATCAACTCCTCAGTCATAAGAAATCAACAAACTTGCTGTGACTGTACTATGAGAAAGTCCCTCTATGGAGAGGTTCCAGGATAAGGCAATATTCCCAGCACAGGCTGCTACTCCATCAGGTCCCTTCACACACCCCAGCTGGGGGCCTTTGTCTTCACCAGGTGCATTCAGGAATATTCCATTCCGACACTTTGTGATCCTGCCACATGTGATTTGATTTTACAGATATGGACTCAGAAATTCATCAAGGATATACCCACCACAGCCTCCCAGGCTGTAAAGACAGTACTCAGGTCAGGCCAGAGCATGGAACCTATCATTCCTAGGCTAGGACTGCTGTCCCCCTACCAAGCTGACCCCGTCACACCCTCCTGCTGTACCCAGACAAGGAATGGAGGCTGCGTCCTCACCCCCAGGACATGGTGCTCCAAGAGGAAGGACTGAGTTGGGACACTAAGAGCTCACCCTGACCATTTCTGTCCTCTATGCCCACTGACCAGCCCAGATCCTGTCACAGCCTCAAATGTGACCTACAAACCTGGACAGCTGGTTAAAGAGCCACATTGGGAGTGGAGTGCCTTGTGAGCCGGGAAGTTTACATCAGCTCAGAGTGGTGAGGGCCTGTGGCTGCTTTACCTGGGCTGAGCAAGCCAGCAAGGCATTCTGCCAGGCTGTGCCCCGCAGCCAGCAGACCTGTCCCCCTACCAAGGCCCTGCCCCTGGTTGTTCTCAGGGTCATCTTCACGGAAGAGGGTCTTGATTACAAAGGACATCTCTCTGCCCTTCTCTAATTTCTGCCTCAGCTGGGCCAGCTCTCGGGCCTGATGTTCAATGACCATACGAGTTTCCCTGTGGACAGAGCAAACAGAAATGTCAAAGGGTCCCGTGAACAATATATGATATGGGCTCTGGCAGAGATTTCAGTGGGAACATCCCAGGAAGCCTTCCAAATGCAATGCTGGCAAGTATTTGGGGACCTGCTGTGGCAAAGAGAGAGAAGAATGTGTGAGGAAAGTCCCTCAGGGTCCGGCAGTGCTCCCGTTAAGGTCCAGGACGTTCCGTCATGTTTTCTTTCTGTATGCAGAGCCAGCATCTGCCTGAGCTGGCTCCATCCAGATGTCCCTTTGGGTCTCACTTTGCTCGTGACCATTTCCATGTGAACATACACCTAGAGCATTGTGCAGGGACTGGACACACGGCCTCACGAAGATGTGTGGCCTGGCCCAGCTGGGGCTAATTCCTAGCTTGAAAGAACACAGGTGACAGGGCCAAGGAGACAATATTCTCCAGGGAAAACAATGAAAAGCCACGTTCAGTCAGGCGACGACTGTGACTCAGAGCAAATGGGATGGTGAATACATACTTTTATGTTTTAATTGTATAAATGGAAGTGGTTCATGCACAATTTTGTTGCATAGCTACCCTGTTGAGAGGCAGCTGGAGATTTTAGCGTCTCCATCCCCTGATCGCACATTTTGGGGATTTATTTATTTATTTATTTATTTTTAATTTCAGCTTGCTTGTTCATTCTTCTTCGTTTGAAGTACTCTTTTTTTGTTGTTGTTCATTTTCTTCTTCCTCTGGCGATGCTCTTTCCCGTTGCCTCCCCAGTAGCTGGGATTATAGATACCCACCACAAAGTCCGGCGGTTTTTGATGTTGTTAGTAGAGACGGGGTCTTACTCTGGCTCACTGCTGCTCATACTGGTCTCGAACCTCTGAGCTCAAACAATCCACCCACCTCGGCCTCCCACAGCGCTGGGACTACAGGTGTGAGCCACCACGCCGGGCTGCACATTTGGATTACACTAAGTGCTGCTGAGATGTTCACTCACTTGGTTACTTTTATGTTATGTTAATTTCACCTTCATAATACATCATTTGAAAGGAGAAAACACGGCTCTGAGCAACAATTATAACCCAGAATGTACTATTATTTTTGTTCCCGACCTGTTTTATTACCATTTGTGCACCACGTGCCTGCCATGTCCATTCTGCCTGTCTCCTGCCCAGGGGAGCTCTGTGCTGCCCTAGCTGAGCTGCCCACTTCAGAGACTGAGTTAAGTTAGAAGTGACAGATTTGGCACTCAGAGTGTGCACTCCTGGCAGTCCCACTGTGAGAGCTTCGCAAGCTTAACTCGTGTGCTCATCACAACCAAAGAAACAGGTCTGGGAAAGCACCGTATGAACAGAGGGAAACTGAGGCATAGACAAGACCAACAACTTGCACCAGAGCCAGAGACATTCTCAGGATCCTGTTCTCCACCCTGTGACCTCACCCAGGTCCTCAGCCCTATTCCATCTTCTTCTGCTCCACAGTCCTTTCATATCCTCATATGACAATGACAAGGACGGGCCATGATAAAACCCAGTTTGTCCTTTCATAAAACCCTTCACTTCCATAATAGGCTTCCATTTTCACTTTTCTTTTTCAGTCCTTTTCATTTACAAAAAAAAAAAAAAAAAAAAAAAATCTCCCAGTGCTTTACTGGAAAATAATTTGTAGAACAATGATGCAGATTCAGCCTCAGAGGACAAGATTCCTTCTGACCCTGTGGCTGTGTACGTGTCCTGTTCCTAGGATCCCTCGGTCACTACAGCTTTTCTTCTCAAGCAGGACAAGGGCTGGCAGTGGCCAGGAGATCGGGGGGAAGGACCCCTGCTCACTGCAGAGTCACAGGGGTGCTGATCTCCTCCTCGGCCCTCTTCTCACTTGGGCATCACATCTTGTAGCTTAGACCTTCAAGGGCCACATGAACATACTGGCTGTCCTGGGTCCTTGAAGGTTCACTAGCTCAGGGGACACACAGTGGTGGGAGAGGTTCCCTGACATGCACAGAAGCACCATGTCCCTGACAGGCATGTTTCAAATGACCCAGACAAGCACCAGTGTTCCAGGAGACATGATCCCTCCCACAGGGTCGGCCCTCTCCATAGGGTCACTCAGGATCCATAGCATCTATTGGGAGCACACTCCTCAGGAAGCGCCTTTAGAACTAGGGCTATGTCCTGTCACCACCTTCCTCTGGGGACGCAGCACAGTGCTTTCCTACTGGGGCTCAACAGAAGCTTGAATTGAATGGAAGTCTGTTAGTCCCAGAACTGCAGACCCACAATGATGCTACGTGACTGTGGGATTGGACACAGTACAGAGAGGACCCTTAACACACCAGTTCAGCTTGTGTCTCCAAATAACAGGCACATCCCAGCCTGCTGTGGGAACAAACAACTGAGACTGTGACCTGATGTGTCACAGCTCCTCATGTGGAACCAGGGTGAAGTCCTCATGCCTCAGTGTTTCCCTCCTCAGAGAAATGAAGGTCAAACACCCACTTGTCTCTTTCCAGCAACATATTCAGGATGAAATTGTGTAAAGGGAAGGGATGAAGTCCACTGAGCATGGATTAGTTCAGAAAGAAGACACAGGGTCCCTGACACTGAGGACCATGACCCGGCAGGACTTACTGTATCGCTGTAACTCGTTGGCAGGGAGAAGGTAAGTGGCCTCCGAGATGGTCAGCTGCTCCCTCAGGTCCAGCACCTGCTGCCTTCGCTCGGCTAGCTGGGCCCGCAGCTCCTTTATGTGGTCCCCAGTGGTGACCTCTGGCCGCGGCCGGCCCGCGCGGGGGGGGGGGGGGGGGGGGGGGGCGGGCCGGCCACGGTGGGGGAGGGGGGGGGGGGGCCCCCCCGGGGCGGGGGCGCGGCG
>CAUYPK010006236.1:0-19377 GCA_963574355.1 Loris lydekkerianus
TCAGTCAAACTAAGACAGGGACCAAACCATTGATGTTTGTATCCCCATGACGGGTAAGACTGAAACTGCAAGAGCAGGCAACCTAAGACAGGGGCTATGTTTTTCCGCCATACAAAAAACAAAAGAGGGAATTGTTGGGCCTTGCCATGTGCCTGAGGCCTAGTGCAACTTCCCGAGCCTGACTAGAAGCAGATCCATCGAGCTACTTCCGCGTAGCAACGACTCAGCAAGGCCCGGCCTGAAACTGCCTCTACCTAGATACAGCCAATGTGGTACCATGCCAGTGGCCCAACCCTGTCATGCACCTCGTCCCCTGCCTTCTTTCCCCACCC
Source organism: Loris lydekkerianus (assembly GCA_963574355.1). Taxonomy (NCBI): domain Eukaryota; kingdom Metazoa; phylum Chordata; class Mammalia; order Primates; family Lorisidae; genus Loris; species Loris lydekkerianus. The sequence continues at coordinate 333 of CAUYPK010006236.1, forward strand.
CTTCTCCACAATAAAAACAAACAAACAAAAAAAAAACCAAAAGATGTTATCTTAAGCTATCCCTAACTTCCCACATCTAATAATCTCACAGTTATGATTCCTCTTCCAAATATTTTATCTAACACTGTTGCCCCTATTAAATTTTTATGATTTTTTTTTTTAGGCAACTGCAAGTTTTCTAATCCATTGTCCTATCTTCAGCCACTTCCTTTTCCATTTATTCTGTTACTACCTGCGTTATTTTCCTAAAACATTACTTCACTATTTCATTCCTCATCTCAAGAACTTAGAACAGCTCATGAGAAACAAATGTCTGTTGTTTATAAGCCATCCAGTGTATAGTATTCTGTGAAGCAGCTCAGATGGATGAGACAGAAATGAATGCTAAAGTTTTTAGGAGTGAAGTTCATGATACTTGTACTTAAGATAGTGCTGAAATGAAGCTAAATATGGCAAAAGGTTAATAATGATTATTCAAACTAGTTGGTAGGTATAAGGATGTTCAATTTTCTATTCTTTCTACTTTGCTCTATTTTTGAAGTACATCATAATAAAACATGGGAGTAAAACAAACAAAAGAACTTAGATAGCTTCTTGTACCTTTAAGGATAAAGCTCACACTTCTTGCCTTGGTCTTCCAAAATCTGTTTTCTTCTTACTGTTCAAGCTCCAATTCAAGTACTTTCCTACATCAATTCTGTATTGAGCCCAGCAAAGAGATCCTCTTATTGCTCCCTGTACTTACAAAGTAGGAATTTTCCAGCCTCTAATGCAGGCGTCCTCAAACTTTTTAAACAGGGGGCCAGTTCACTGTCCCTCAGACCGTTGGAGGGCCAGACTACAGTTTAAAAAAAAAAAAAAAAAAACTATGAACAAATCCCTATGCACACTGTACATATCTTATTTTGAAGTAAAAAAACAAAACGGGAACAAATACAATCACACCGCCTCATGTGGTCTGTGGGCCGCAGTTTGAGGACCCCTGCAATGCATTAATCCCTTACCTCTGAAATACTCTGCTCACTCTTCTCTAAAATCCATATGCCCTTCAGAGGCCAACACCACTTTCACAATACCCAAGAACACTCAAACCTTCCCCATCTGGAAATGATTATCTCCTTGATTGAAACTGATGGGCCCTGCATTTAACACTCAGGTTTATTTCATTTCCTCAACCACCGGTTCACCTTCTAAGCACAGGATTCTACCCAGTATTTATTGGATTTATTAGCTGCCTGTTAATGGCTTGGATAAATATTCAGAATTAAATTATAAAATGTCAAGTTATTAAAGAATATTATATTCCTCTTGTTCCACTGTTAACTGTAATCATTATGAGTTCAGAAAATAGTTCTAGGAAATCTCCAAATTTTGATAAGTTCACTAGATGGCTTTATACTCTAAGAAACAGACTTGCTTCTTGTGGTTCTAAAGTACAAACAGAAACATGGAAAGGAATTAGATATAGATGTTATCAAAGTACAATACTTAAAGCAATATTTTATTCTAAAATAAATGCAAAAAAAAAAAAAGAAAATTTCAAGTTACAACAATTATCATTAACTACATTTCATTGGCTTGTGACTCAGAGATTTAATGTGAATTACCGCAGTTTAAATTTCACAGTAACATGATTACATTAATAGTGGAAACAATCACTTAGTAGTGAATGTTTAATAAAACCAAAATCACTAAATATATCCACAATTAAGAGAACCAGCTGGTTTGATAACATAGATACTCTGGGCAAATACTTATGCTATTTACTAATTAAACCTTGTTAGTTAAGTCACTTGTATTGTCTGGCAAATCAAAATTTCCGCCTGAATAAGAAAACACAACTGTATTAAATTGTCAGTACTTCTAGATGCTCCGAGGCCCTAGTCATTCTAAAGTCCTTTGAGAGGATGTGCTTCACAACTTCAGGTCTCTGTGATTCTTGGCCCCTCAAGGTTTGTTCCGTATCTGCAGAGCCTGAGGCTCAACCTTATTTTGCTCTGCAGTATTTGATATGTGACCAACTGCAAATGAGGTGAGATGTTCTATTAGGTATGTTTTGAAATCAACTGAAGTTTTCTAACTTATTTCAGAATGAATCTTTTCCGAATTTGTTTAGAAGATGTTTTGATTGTTAATTATTGACTGGCTTATAAGATGTTTAAAGACATTTTTTTCTATGTTGTATACCTCTCCCTAGACCATATTCTCCAGAGCCAGTTATAACGAAGCCACTCAATAAATAGTCATTAAATTGAATTCTTATCCCTGGAACAAATAAATTGCATCCAAGGAAGACAGGGTCTAAATTATTGGGCTCTCTTTGAAGTGGAAAATTTGTTTCAAAAACCAACTAGGTAAAGAACTACAATTGTTCTCCTGGGATGACTTCTGAAATGAAAGCTGACCATGTGGGAAATCACTATGACGGGCCTTAACTCTACTGGATTTAATCACCTATGAAAGATCTTCCCTGTTGTGCACATTAGGAGGCTTATAAATTGGATGCAGACAACTCAATTGCTTTCAAAAATCAGTTCTCTAAAGGAACTGGAAAGATGGGTTTCATAATTCCTATAGTAAGAGGAGTTGCCACAGTAAAATAGCAGCAATTGGGGTTAGGTAGGCCCCCTTTCCCATGCAGATTCCCCAGTAAGTGTTTTTATTTCTTGGTTTTGTTAAAATAAGATCCAAGTTATGGTTTCATAATTTCCCCATCACTAGACCTGAAATGAAGTTACTACAGCCGTTAAACTGGAATGACTCCACTAGCTGCATAGCAAACCTTTGTCCAAGATTCAAACCAAACTGAATGTTTGAGGGTTTGGGTTGTTTTGAGTTTTCTAAACTTCAAGCTTAAATTTTCATGAACCTTATTGCACTTCCTGATCTTTTCTGGGAGAGACAGTGGAAAAACTGACCTCTTTGGTGTTGTAACTAACTGCATGAAGAGAAGATAGGTCTAGATAGGAATACAGTAAAATGATCAACTCTGGAAGTATTTTTTTTTTTTAATTCACTCTGAAGCCATCTCTTAAAATCTATTCTATAGTACCTCCCACTTAGCTAAAATGTTCAGTAGCAAAACTGGAGTGCTAGGTTCCTAAAACCTATAGTGACAATGAAAAACAAAGCAGCACCCTTAGTTAAGAATGAAAATAAAATAGCTATGGGCAGCACCTGGGGTTCAGTGGGTAGGGCGTCAGCCCCATATACCAAGGGTACCAAGGGTGGCGGGTTCGAACCCGGCCCCAGCCAAACTGCAACAAAAAATAGCCAGGTGTTGGTTGTGGTGGGCGCTGTAGTCCCAGCTACTCAGGAGGCTGAGGCAAGAGAATCGCCTAAGCCCAAGAGCTGGAGGTTGCTGTGAGCTGTGATGCCACAGCACTCTACTGAGGGCAGCAAAGTGAAACTCTGTCTCAAAAAATAAACAAATAAATAATAATAAAATAGGGCGGCGCCTGTGGCTCAAAGGAGTAGGGCACCGGCCCCATATACTGGAGATGGTGGGTTCAAACCCAGCCCGGGCCCCCCGCCCCCCCCAAAAAATAATAAAATACAATAGCTATAACCTATTATAACAATAACAACTAAGTGTTAAATAACCATGGCAACATCCTCAATGCTATCTTGGAAAAGAACTATATGGAAGAGAGGCGCATGACCAGATTTAAGGTGTCAGGCTTGGAAGATTCACTAAATTCTACAGACCCTTGGGAACAAAATGGGAAATGAGGTTGTGGGGGAAGCAGAGAAAGTTGGAGACTTCTTGGCAGAGCCATTTGGTATGGATTAGACATACAATCAAGAACTGTGTTATTCTCAATAAATTCACTGCAGCCTATTTGCTTGAGTGAATGCCAGTTCAGAGGCCAACTCCATCAATGAAATCTTCAGAGTTCTGTATTATTGGTCCTTGTCAAAAGAGAGTTTCAAGGAATGCTGAAACATCAAAATCAAGAATGCAAGGGTAACTGTAATCATAGCATCACTAACACTGTCTCATCTTCATCTCTGTGAAGGATAAGTTATTCATACAGAAATTAACACTGTGGCTAAATGTGAAGTCAAATGCACCTGAAGTTGCTTGGCATAAAACTTCTGCTTGATGAAGAAACCTATACTGATGCAGTCAGTGTCTCTCTCTTATGAAATATAAAGGAGATCACATAAGAACAAGCCAAGCTCTATAAGCCCTGTTGAACAACCTTATCTCAGAAATCCCGAGACCGAGGCCTCTAGAAACCCAAACATAATCTGAACATTTCTCTAAAGAACATACTAAGGCAAAGGTGGTGCATCCAATTCAGATTCTTAATCACCACAACAAATAATATTTGGAGACAAAAATATCTTTACTCAAATCCTTGTCAATATTACCTTAAATAGTGATAACTATTCATAACTACACAGTGCATGGGATTATGTTTAAACAAAACTAACCATAGGGAATTCATTAGGCATGGAGAGTTCTAGTGTCAAAATAAAAAAGAAACTACTGGTCCTAGACAACATGGGAATATTGAAAATCAAGAAAATAGATCAAATTATGCATTTGGAGAAAGAAGTCTCAATATGAAGCAAGTGGGATTAGCAGAAATCAATAGAGGATGACAATGGATAAAATAAACTAGGTGAATTATGAATCAATTTTTAATAACTATTCCTATATCAAAGTATATTTCCTATATGAATCCTGATAAAATTAGACGTATAGAAGTCAGCTGTCTTTAGGTCATATTTTCTATCATCTTCCTATAAGGTTTAATTTATAAAAATCAGAATACATGCTCCAGAATGTCAGACTATGAATATCAGATGGCCCTGCCTCCATAAGCATACTTTCTGGTTGGGTAAACCTACCTCAGACCCTTCCTGTTGGCTTTACATAGAAGTTGGGAGCAGACCTCAGATCCCTGCTGAAACAGGTACCTTGTCAGCTATGATGGAGATTGAGAGGAAACTCAATAGGAACCCCAGACCTACCCAGCCACACTCCTCCACCTGCCTCTTCTGTGGCAGAGAATAAGGATTCACCTGAAGTTCCATTGCTTCGCCCACCACCCCAGGCAAACAAACACTTTGGAGATCTGGTCACAGGATCCAAAAACAACACTGTAGCTTATTCTTTCTGGCAAGGAAGGACAATTTGCATTCTCTTTACAGAGTTTATTGATTCAATCATACAGGACGTAGTTGAGTCTCACCAAAAAGCACCACCTACTGTCTCAGATATTAAACTGGGTGTGTCATTATCTAAACAAAGGAAAATCTAAATATAAGCAGGACAGCTGTTCCAAATGAGAAGGACTCAGCAAAAGAACTCTAGAAACATAAAAAATCAGATTGAAAGGACACCCCCAAAGGAAAAAAATACCATACCAATGTAAAACAACCAAAATGAGAATATTGAAGTGATTGATACAGAATTTCCAACATGGATGATAAGTAAGCTCAATGAAATAGTACAAGAGAAAATAGAAACCCAACACAAAGAAACCACAAAAACAAGACAGGAAATGAATTAAAAATTCACTAAAGAAATAGAATTATTAAAAAATGTATCAACCACAGTTTCTAGAAATAAAAAATTCATTCACAGAACAAATGGAAATCCTTAAGAACAGTCTAACCACACAGAAGAAACTCAGAGCTAGAAGATAATACCTTTAAATTAAACAAGTCAGTCAGAGACAAACAACAGAAGAAATAAGAGGAATGAACAAAGCCTATAAGAAATATGAGATTATGTAAAAAGTCCTAACATAAGAATCATAGGCACTCTTGAGGGTGAAGGAGAAACATCACAAGGGATGGAAATTTTATTTGAGCGAATACTTGAGAATAATTTCCCAAGTCTTGCTAGAAATTTGGACATCCAGGCACTAGAAGCTCAATGGATTCTTAGGAGATTCATCACCAAGAGGCAATTACCAATAAATATAGTCATCAGACTGGCCAAAGTTAACATTAAAGAGGAACACCTACAAACTATAAGATGAAAGCATCAGGTAACTTACAAAGGAAAACCCAGTGGACTAACTGCAAACTTCTCAACAGACACCTTAAAAGCCAAAAGGGACTAGGGCCCCATTCTCCACCTTCTCAAACAGAATAATGGCCAGCCTAAATTTTGTATCCTGCAAAACTAAGTTTCTTGCATGAGAGACAAATACTTTCTCAAACAAGCACACACTGAGGGAATTTGTCAAGGCCAGACCTTCCCTAGAGGAAGTACTCAGATCTGCATTATACATTAATCAGCAAAACAGAGACCCACCAGTGCAAGATTTTATATACCCAAATGCTAAAGTTCAGAGCCCAGATACTACAATGGCTTAAGAGGTAAAACAAAGCAGTAAAGTTCTACTCAGTAGGATGAACAGAAATCTACCCCACTTATCAATTATTTCAATAAATGTGAATAGGTTGAAATCTTCCCTCTAGAGACATAGACTGGCTGAATGGATAAAAAAATAGAAGCCAAATATCTGCTGTCTCCAGGAAATGCTTCTAATCCACAAAGACTCATTCAGACTCAAGATGAAGGGATGGAAAATGATATCCATGCAATGCAAATCAAAGAAAACTGGTGTAGCCATTCTCATAAAACATCAACTTCAAAGCAACAAAAGTGAAGAAAGACAAAGATGATTATTATATAATGGTAAAGGTAACAATTCAACAAGAAGACATAACAATTCTAAATATTTACGCACCTAACACAGGGGCACCCCCCCCCCCAGATTTATAAAGCAAACCCTACAAGATCTAAACAAAGTGATAAAGACCAACATAGTAATAGCCAGAGAGTTCAACACCCACTGAAAGAACTGGACAGATCCTCCAAGCAGAAAATAAATAAACATGGGACTTAAATGAAACGCTAGAGCAGGGGTGTCCAACCTACAGCTTATGGGATACACGCTAATTTTGTGAGGACCTTCCTTTTCTACTTATCTGTGCTGTCGGATACCATAAAAAGTATGCATGAATCTTTTTTTTTTTATAATCAGTTTTTGTGTATTTAATGTGTGGCCCAAGATAACTCATATTCTTTCAATATGCAGCAGAGGAAAAAAAGGTTGGACATCCCTGCTACAGCAAATGAGCATAATAGACATTTATAGAACATTCTTCCACCAAACTACAGAATATACGTTCTTCTCTGTATACAAAACAATCTCCAAGATTAACATATCTTAGGCCACAAAATATGTCTCAGAAAATTCACACAACTATTTTTTGATGTGATTAATCTTGGGGTGTGATGGCTCACAACTGTAATCTTAGCACTCTGGTAGGCTGAGGTGAGAGGACCACTTGAGATCAAGAGTACAAGACCAGCCAGAGCAAGAGTGAGACCTTGTCTCTACTAAAAATAGAAAAACTAGCCAGGTGTGGTGATGCACATCCATAGTACCAGCTTCTTGGGAGGCTGAGGCAGGAGGATCACTTGAGCCTAAGAGTTTGAGGTTTCTGTAAGCTATGATGGTGCCATTGCACTCTACCCACGACATCAGAATGAGACTCTGTCTCAAAAACAAAAGAAAGAAAGAAAGAAAGAAAAAAAGAAAGAAAGAAAGAAAGAAAGAAAGAAAGAAAGAAAGAAAGAAAGAAAATTGTACCATGTATGTTCTTAGACCAGTGGAATACAATTAGAAATCAACTCTGACAGAAACACTCAATTCTACACAAAATCATAGAAATTAAAAACATCTATTGCTGAACAATTATTGAGTTAAGGAGGAAATTAAGATGAAAATCATAAGATTCTTTGAACTAAATGACAAAGGGGACACAAGTTGTCAAAAATCTGTAGGATTCAGCAAAATTAGCCCTGGGAGGAAAATTCATAGCCTTAAAAGTCTCCATCAAAACCCCCCAGAAAGATCACCATGAGATATCACGTGACTCCAGTGAGAAGAGCTTTCACCAGAAAGTCCCAAAACAACAAATGCTGGTGTGAATATGCAGAGAAAGAAACCCTATACGCTGATGGTGGGACTGCAAACTGGTAAAACCTCTGTGGAAATTCATATGGAGATACCTCAAGGAACTAAACATAAGCCTACCATTTGACTCAGAAATCCCACTTTTGGGTTTTATCTAAAATAAGTCATTTTATCAAAAAGACATATGCACTTAAATGTTCGTTGTAGTACAATTCACAATTGCAAAAATGTGGCATCAACCCAAGCACCCATCAATACATGAGTGGATTAATAAAACGCTGTATATGTATACCACAGAGTACTATCTAGCCATGAAAAAAATGGTGAACCAATACCTTTTGTAACAATCTGGATGGAACTGAAGACCATTGTTCTAAGTGAAATAGTGCTAGAATGGAAAAGCAAACACTTTATGGAACTAACTGATCAAGACCCATTGGCACATTTGGTAGTAAAACTCAATGAAAAACAAATAGGTGAAAAAGGGCAGGAGGCGTAGGGCAAAGTCTCACCTAACAGGTACAATGCACACTATCTGGGTGATGTGAACGTTTGTAACTTTGACTCAAACTGTACAAAAGCAATTCATGCAACCAAAACATTGCAACTTCCATAATATATTGACATTAAAAAAAAAAAGAAAACCCAGAATATAGGTAATATAAAGAAAAATATGTTTTTTAACTACCTATAATCCTACTACCCTAATAGTGGTTATTTGAGATTGAAACAAGGTAGGCAGGGACTTATAGGGATGTTAAAAAGTTCTATTTCTTGATCTGAGTGATGTTTATTTTATCTTATTAAGTCATTAATATACACATTTGTGTTTTTCTGTATCTGTTATTTTACAATAAAATGGCCAAAATTCCACTAAATTTATGTTACTTGCACATATTTTATTGGCCAAATGCAAATTCTTATTAAAATAAGTACTGAGAAAAAGTTGTTTTCATGTTTTAAAGTTAGAAAATTAAACTACAAAGGAATCATTTTAGTTTGCATGATGACATCCTTTATTAAATGGTATTAATCATCCACACTAGGGTAATAGTATCCTAGATTAATAAGGAAATCACTTAATGGACTTCTACTATAGAAAGACAGATCAATATGATTCATTTCAGTAGGATTTATTGGGTGTCTACTATGTGCTGGATTTTTCTTTCCTGATAAATACTTAGGTCACAGGAAATATTTCACTAGCTAGGATGAAACAAAACTTAACAAAAATATTTCATTAATTTATTCAGTAGTAAGTATATTTCTTTAGTTTTCCATATAGCTGGTTTAAGTCACAACCTGAAAGCTGACTTAACTGCAATTTCACAGAAGTCTCCCTCTTAAAACAGCAGTTTTCCGGCTCGGCGCATGTAGCTCAAGTGGCTAGAGTGCCAGCCATATACACCAGAGCTGGCGGGTTCAATTCCGGCCCAGACCTGCCAAATAGCAATGATGACAACTGCAACAACAACCAAAAAAAAAAAAAAAAAAAAAAAATAGCCGGGCATGGTGGTGGGCGCCTGTAGTCCCAGCTACTTGGGAGGCTGAGGCAAGAGAATCGCTTAAGCCCAAGAGTTTGAGGTTGCTGTGAGCTGTGACACCATAATACTCTACCAAGGGCAACATAGTGAGACTCTGTTTCAAAAAAAAAGAAAAAGAAAAGAAGAGTGTAAAGAAATTACACTTCATGCTCCCTTCCATATTAAAGAAGAATTTTAGAGACTTAACAGCATAAGTGAGACTTGATGATGTGAAGAGAGAAACAAAATTAAAATAATAAACAACGCTAACATAACAATCTTCATAGTTTAACTTCTAAAATTTTTTATGAAATATCATTAACCACATCAGCAGCAAGAACATCAAAGCACTTAATAGGCATCTGTATAACTTCAAATTTCACAGAGGTAAGCACTGTTTGAATGCATTTGACAGCATGATCTCTGCCTCTTAAAGAATATTCATATGTGCACACATCACATCATAGGAAGGGCTTCAAGATACAAAGATTGCCATTAACAAGAAAAACATAATTTTTGGCAACTGCCAAGACACATCATTTCTTTCCATCACTAGCAAGTCCTTGGCTGGAATTCTTTTGGATCAGCCACTTGCTCACTGATGGCAACTGTGCACTCCCAGAATAACTGTGGCTTGAAACCACAGGGCAACTGACATAATCTTTGCTCTATGCAGAAATAAGAAAAATACAGAAAATGGCCTGAATATTACTAAATTTATTGACTGCACTGAAATTTTAATGTTGTTTGTAGACCTCAACTATAAATTACTACCTAGCTTTTTGTACCTATTATTTGTCAGTATCTAAGAAGCTGGGAGACTATGCACATTACAGCTTGCTGTCCATCCAGATTATAGAGATTATATTTATTTGTATGATTATCTACTTAGTGACCATTTCCTCCACTAAAATATAAATTCCATACAGAAAGTCCAGAGACAATCTTGTCCATCACCAGTGCCTACAACAGAGCCTAGCATATATTATTAGAGGCAAAATAATTGTTTGATAAACAAAAGTATAGTAAAAGAGAATTACAAGACACAATTCCTTATATTTCCCCACCGGGGAGACAAAACATAAAACAATTATATCTTATTATCTAGTTTCATCTTCACATTTCCCACTGTTTAGAGAGGTATTTTCTAGTAGAACTTTCTGCAATGATAAACACCTGTTATATCTGCACTGTCCAAAATGGTAGCCACTAGCTATAGGTGACAAATGAACACTTGAAATGTTGCTAGCACAACTACAGTAGGCTATCTCATTCCCATTTTATTCCTCATAGCCCCTACTAGTTTTTATTAAAGCTTCAGTTAAGAACTTCTTGGAGTTGGAAGTAGAGAATGAGGAGTCCTAACTCATGTTTTTCCAATAAAGTGTCCTTCTCCCCCCCCCCCCCTTCCACTATGACCACTACTCAAAAATACAACCAAAAGAAAAGCAGGAAAGATGGCCAATAGGCTCTTTGCATGGGAATTCTACTTTTTTAAGTTGTACTTAAAGAAAAGGAAGAAGAGAGGTTAGCCATCTTTGGCTGTAGAGAGAACTAACAGCATTTGAAATACACAATATTAAAAGTTAGGATTATAAAATCAAACATTAATAACACAAACCCACAGAAACAATATTGTCATAATGGTCTTAGATAGGCAGACTGTATGCCATCCCAAGCAGTACTATATAACTAATTGAACTGTCACATTGCAGAACATTCATTCAATTATTCAATATACATTTATTGAATGCTTATTGTGTGCTAAACCTTGTTTAAAGCACTCATTAGAGATACAGCAATGAACAAAATGATAAAATTCCTGTTCTTATAGAGCTTACATTTTGGTGGGAAAAGAGATCCAAAAAACAAACAAACAAAAAAAAGAGTAAAATATATAGCATATAAGGTGATAATAAGTTTTATGGAAAAAACTCAAGGGAGGGAGGTAAGACACATGGGGAGGCAAAGGGCCTGTCAGGAAAGGCCTCCGTGAAAAGATGACATTTGAGATAAGACTTAGAAGTTAACATGAAATCCAGGCAGATATGTGAGGAAAAAGTTTCAGGCAAGGAAAAAGCAATTTCAAGGAACTTGCATATTCAAGGAACAGCAAATAGGCCAATGTGCCTGGAGCTGAGTAAGCAAGTATAGTAGTGTAGATGAGGAGATTAGAGAGCAGAGAATGCACGGGAACCAGAAGCTTGGAGACTTGCCTAAGGGCCTTAAATGTAACTCTAACGCGAAACCTTTGGAGGGTCTTACACGGACAAGTGAAGTGACCTAGCCGACTTGCATTTTCAAAAGTCTACTCTGCATGCTAAATTTTAAAAAGACTGTTGGATATGTGGGGCAGAAGTGGTAGGAAAAGGAATGGAACAAGACAGAAAATATCTCTTGCCTTCAATTAGCTTGCATTCTTTTTTTTTTTTTTTTTTTTGAGACAGAGCCTGTTGCTCTGGGTAGAGTGCTATGGCATCACAGCTGACAGCAACCTCCAGCTCCTGGGCTTAAGCGATTCTCTTGCCTCCACCTCCCAAGTAGCTGGGACTACAGGTGCCATAATGCCTGGCTATTTTTTGGTTGTAGCTGTCATTGCTGTTTGGCAGGCCCGGGCTGGATTCAAACCCACCGCTCTGGTGTATGTGGCTGGCTCCTCAGCCGCTTGAGCTATAGGCGCTGAGCCAATTCTAAGTTTACATTCCAATGATCTGAAGCAGATACTACTCAATCTAAGAAGAAAAGACTTTTCTTAATTCAATTATTTAATTATATAATACCTACAACTTGTTAAAAGCTAATCTCACAGATACTTGCAATAACAAACAGTAGGTAAGCAGGTGCTTCTGATGGATATTTGTCAAGTATATTCTGCATGGAGCAAAATGAGAGACAGGAAAGGCATGCTAACTGGTTCTACTTCATCTTCAAACTGGGGTATATGTCGCTATAATCTGTTCCAGCAATTCATTTTTCACAAAAAGACTTTTTCAAGACTAATAAACTACTATATTACCAGAGGGAAGCCACCTCAACCTCAGCCATGATTTCTACTCTGTGATTCACATCACCCAGAAATCTCTGGTTTTCCTGGAAATGTTAACAGCCAACAGAAATCTCACAATTATTTTAAAACAGTAGCATCATAAAGACAAGCCACATTTCGGGTGGTTAATAGCACAGACTCCTGAGACAGAATGTTAGGGCTTCAATCTCACCACCACTTACTAGGTATAGGACCTTGAACAAGTGACTTGGTTTCTACCTCATAGGGCTGTTGTGAGGATTAATTCACTTGGCTAAGGCATGAAAAATACAAAGGCACACAGGAAATGCTCCGTAAGTGTTGCTTTCTAAGTGTAATGACATTTATTGAACATTTATTATGTCATAGAAACTACTCTAAGTGCTGACATATCAATCCTCACAATAACCTTTTGGAATAGGTACTATTGTTATCTGTGTTTTGCAAGAGGAAATAAGAAAGAAGTTAAGTAGTGGGGTTCTGTGCATATTATAATTAGCAAAACTGAGATAAAAACCCAGTTACTCTGTTTTCACAGTATATGCTCTTAAACTATGCTATGCTGCCTTCCATATGCTGGAGTTGATCATATGTCAACTTCTGGTAGGCTAAAAAATGGCACTTAGGAAGTATTCATGTCAAATCCCTGGAACTCATGAATGTTACCTTATTTGGAAAAGGGGTCTTTGCAATGTTACAGTGTTAAATGAAGTTTAGTCTAAATCTGCCTCCTTAAGTATTTTGAGTTCAGCCTTGAGGTTTTTCCATACATAGTGGATGTATAAACATACTGTAACCCACTCTTTTACCCATCACCATGTTTTGGCCACTCAGTGGTCAAACTGTGTCAGTTCAAACTGTGCTCAAATAAGGCAAATACCAAGCTATAACCAATCCAGCTGTTTTTGTGCCTTACTTTCATATTGCATACATCACTTTCCTTATTGTCCATAAGGACACAGCAGGGAGTAATCTCTTTGAACCAATTCTGGTTCAGGGGTGGGGAGATGTCAGATTTCCAGATCATTCTTTACTCAAACTGTTTATTTGTACAAAGCTTTTCTTTTAATACATGGTATCAGAGTAGGATCTAAAGTTAAGACTCTCCAGTGATCCCAGGAAGAGTGACCAAGAGGTACTTACTGGTACCAAGGTTCCACTGCTCTCTCCAGCAGCTGGGGATCATTAGTAAGTTCTCTCTCAAACTCTGAACCTCAAAGCTGAGTTTATTAGAACAAATTTTGATCTTAACTAGGTCCAAAATTTGCTACAGAAACTGGAATGGGTCCAGGATCAGATTAGATCTAATAATTAACTGGCTTGGATCCAATTAGAGGTGTCAAAGGTCTGACTGGGTCAGACAGAAAGTGGCAGTAAATTGTAATAATGCACGTTTCAGAAATTCAGAGATTATTTATGTTCTATCCCCTTGGTTTCTTTGTTGTTAATTTATTTATTTCAAATTAATATGAGGGTACAAGTTTTTAGGTTCCATTGTTCTCACTTCCAGGGTAAACTTCCATTCGTAGAAGAGCCCCTCACCCAGGGGGCATGTTACACACCCGCACAAAGTACACCTTAGGTAAGATCCCGCCTCCTGCCAACTGTCCTCTCCCTCTACCCCTGTACTAGACTACTTAGTGTTTTATTGTTCTTATGAGCATGTAATTGTTTATATATTGATTCATATTAGTATTGAGTACATTGGATGTTTATTTTTCCATTCTTGCAATACTTTAAAAAATTTATTTCAACTCCATCCAGGTAAATGTAAAACATGTAAAGTGTCTATCTTTCTTAATGGCTAAATGGTATTCCAATATATACCACAGTTTGTTGATCTATTCATGGGTTGATGGGCACTTAGGTTGCATCTATAACTTAGCAATTATGTATTGAGCCACAATAAACATTCTGGTGCAAATGTCTTTGTAGAAAAAATGATTTTTGTTCTTCTGGGTAGTAGATGCCTAGTAATGGGATTGCAGAATCAAATAGAAAGTCTTTTAGATCTTTGATTCTCCATACTTCTAACCAAAAAGGCTATATTAGTTTGCAATCCCACCAGCAGTGTAGAAGTGTTCCCTTCTTTCCACGTACACGCCAGCATCTGGTGTTTTGTCTTTTTGATGTGGGCTATCTTGCTGGGGTTAGGTTATCCCCTTGGTTTCTTATTCTTGCATGCTTAGGTAGGAAAAAAAATCATTTGCTAAGTTGATCGAGGGGATATAAAAGCCAAAACTAAGAATCAACATAAAAACAGAATCCTTAATTTCTGATAAACAAAGTATCTTCCAGCTATGCCTACCTATAGATACATAAATATTAAGCCCCAGAAGCAGCAAATATTTACACAAATGGTGAAATTTTAGTAAAGAATGATTTAAAATTACAATGAAAAGTGAATAATGCTGCACTTTAAGAAGTGCACTTAAGGGCCGGGCAGAGTGGCTCATGCCTGTAATCCTCCGAGAGGCCGAGGCAGGTGGATTGCCTAAGTTCAGGAGCTCAAGACCACCAGCCTGAGAAAGAGTGACACCCTGTCTCTACTAAAAATAGAAAAAAGAGGCAAGACACTGACTCACGCCTATAATTCTAGCACTCTGGGAGGCCAAGGTGGATTGATTGCTTGAGCTCACAAGTTCAGCCTGAGCAAAAAGTGAGCCCTTTGTCTACTAAAAATACAAAAACTGAGGCAAGAGGATCACTTGAGCCCAAGCTGGAGGTTGCTATGAGCTATGATGCCATAGCACTCTACCCGGGGCAAAAGCTTGATAATCTGTCTCTAAAAATAATAATAATAATAATAATAATAAATAAAAATAGAAAAAGTAGCTGGGCATTGTGGTAGGCACCTGTAGTTCCAGCTACTTGGGAGGCTGAGGCAAGAGGATCACTTGACCCAGGAGTTTGAGGTTGCTATGAGCTATAATGAAGCCATGGCACTCCACCCAAGGCCACAGAGTGAAAAATCTGTCTCCAAAAAGAGCAAGTGCATTTTAAACATAAAGGCTCCCAAATTAGACTACCCAGGGATACCTGCTGAAGTGTAGAAGGTTCTAAAATGATTTCAGAATTTTTAAAAAACTGAGTTATTCATAAATAAATGTTTTCACTGTATAAAATCTTTTAATTATCACTTTGTTCAAATGAATCTTGTTTTAAGTATTTTAAGCCTCTGATATATTTGAAAGCCTTCTCAAAATCAAATTTCAAATTCAAGATTAAGACTTTTTGACCTCAAACTAACTATAAAAACTTCAAACTACAGAGGGTTCCTGTAGCATTCAAAAGAAAGATAATAAACAGGCTTGCTGATATGTTAAATTATATAAGAAGCATTACCAAGCAAGGACATTTAATCTTCAAGTTATATTTTTGTGGATATTACTAATATATGTTCCAAAATTGCATAAGCCTCCTAAAATTCTGAAACTTCTCAGATCTTATCAGTCATAATTATGGTTATTATGTTAAGTTATTGCAGGCCACAGAAAAACCAAATTTTCTTGTCAATTACACATTTAACTATTACCATTTTAAGTCATTTCCAAATGGCTTCTGCACTTCAGCAGGTATCCCTGGGTAGTCTAATTTCGGAACCTTTTCTTTTAGTTTATTGCTGAAGTCTGATGCACTTTCTAAAAACTCTTCATAAGCAAGTAAAATCCTAGAGTATTGTGTCCTCAAGGAGTTTCAAAGAAAGAATAAAAAGCACCATGACAAGCACTCTTGAATACAGGTTTCTGATAACTTTAAGATCATATCATTTGAGCTAGGTAAGAATTCTCAGAATTCTAATGAAGAGCCTGACTGGTTTATAAAACTGCTAACACAAGGAGGACAAAACTAGTTAAATACCAAGGAACTACTTGGATAGATTTTTATGCTAAATCAGCTAGCACTGAAACTCTTAAGATAGTTTTAATGAACTTCATGGTCCAAGTCAAATGAACTGTGATAGCCTATTTGAATACTGCTATGCACTGACATGGAGAAACAAAATTGACATTTAAGAAGATAGAAATCCATTGTTAAGTGTGAACTCACAGAGAAACTGAATGGCCACTTGATCTTTCTTGAGTCCATTATTAAAAGCCCTATACTCCACGACTTACCATAGAAGAGATAAAATGATCCAAATCTTATTAAAAAGTACATTATCAGTTTGGTGACCACTCTAAGTTGCCAAAATGGTTTATGACCAATATCTGGTTTGTCAAATCCATAATCTTGGGAAGATAACAAAACTTGGGTTATTAGGGTAAATGTTTCCTTTACAGGCCATTCCTGGAGAAGTTTTCAGTGATAGAGGCACTTGTTTCACTGGACAAGTGGTGAAACAGTTAAAAAAGTTATTAAAGACACAATAGTATAGGAAAAGCTAACTAAATTAATTGGATTGCCTTGGTTGAGGGTACTAAAAATTGATGACAATCAGGTCCACTTTTGGTGGAAGACAGAAGTTGACTCCTTATAAAATAGTCACTGGAAGTCCTATGCTCTGATAATAGAACCTCATGTATCTTCTGCTCCCAATAGTACCAAAGGTTGCACGGCCTTAGTGCGTTATGCCAAAGTGTATTTTCACCACGTAAAGGAAGCTTTTTATGATCCACCAACTGAAGACAATCAACCCTTCAAAATCTAGAACCTGGAGACTGTGTTTTCTGAAAACAACATCACAGAAAGACTGCCCCTGCCACCTACACTGCAGCAAAACTTTGGGATCTCAAATCTTGAATCCAAAGTCTAACAGCTCTGATGAGCTCCTCCAGACTCTTGGAGCTGTAAATCCTCTGGAAACCTTAAGGTAAAGCTAACCAGGGAAATTTCCCCCCCAAAGCAGATGACATCTGAGATGTGGACAGCTTTCCCAAGATCATGGATCAAGACTTCCCTGCTATCATGAGACTCTTGCCTCTCTTAATTTTTTCCCTTGTTTATGCCTCTGTGAACAGTAGAACAGGAAAAGTGGTGTTGTATACATTTAAAGAGCATAATTTTATTTGTGGAGAGTTCACAGTCAACCTAATACATGGTCAACATTATTCCTTGGTAGATAGAAGATGATGGGCCAATGTAGGTACTTTTGTTGCTCTATAATAAGTCAGAAACAGAACCTTGGTCCACACTTCTGAACCTAATCATAGGTTTAAAA
Source organism: Loris lydekkerianus (assembly GCA_963574355.1). Taxonomy (NCBI): domain Eukaryota; kingdom Metazoa; phylum Chordata; class Mammalia; order Primates; family Lorisidae; genus Loris; species Loris lydekkerianus. The sequence continues at coordinate 17,994 of CAUYPK010006236.1, forward strand.
AAAAAAAAAAATTGCAGGTGGCCTTCACCCTCTGGATGAACCTAATTTGCTAAGTCTCATTTTCCATGGTTTGGTTAAATGAGGCAAAAATTTAAAAAAGTGTCCTTCATAATAGGCTCTATAGCAGATTCTGCTACAAAATCTATACTTGCATAATAGACTTTAAATTCTGTTGCTAAAGTTGTGTGAGATAATGGATTTGGTCTACTTACTGGCTGAACAGAGAAAAATCTGCACTGTTGCTGACACTTCTTATTTGCACATGGATGAATACTTTGGTTATTACACGGATTCAATTGTAGGGGACTAATGAATAGGTTCCTTGGATGAAACAAATAGACTCTATCCAGCTTATTCTTTGATCTGTTTCATTTTAGTTGGTTTGGTATATGAAGATGCTGGCTAAGTAGCATACTCTGAACTGGTATTATCCACCTAATAGTCATAATAGTAGTCTCCTGGCATGCTATATCCTTTCAAAAGATGTAAATGTTTGCATGCAGCCATTCATAAAATGTCAAATGGTCTCTCTGACTGGAATGACAAAAATGCAAAGAAATACATGACTACAAGAATACTATAACTTTGGAATAAAGATGGCGGCCGAGTAACAGCTTCCCTGTAACTGGGCACATAGAATCTGGGGAGACAAGACTCCAGGTATCTCTGGCTGGTGGGATCTGCCTATGATCATCCCTTTGAGGATACAGGGAGCCAGCAAGGGACTTCTGGACCCCAGGAGGAGGACAAAAACAAGTGGCTGAGTGTGTTCGATCAACCTAATCACGCCGGCAACTGTGAGTACAAGCAGCAGTGAGACTGCAAACCGGGAAGGCCTTACCTGTAAACTGTTTTGGTGTTCTTGGACGTGGCACTCAGTTGAGCTGCTTTGGGGAGAGCTTGAGCAGGAGTGTGGAGAATGTTGGGCATTGTCTGGGGCCCCAGAAAGAGCCAATGAGCTGGGCAAAGTAAGCCATTGTGAAAGAACTGCTCCGGCAAGCTTCGCCATCAGGGTCCCAGAGCAAGGATCGGGCTAGACAAAGTAGCCTAGTGACTGAGCAGCGTAAAGGCGGGGAGTGAGCTGCCTTACAGCCTTAATCCTTAGGGGCAGAGTGAGACAGTTTTGGCACACTGGAGCCTTGGGCTGTTGCCCTGGGTAGAGTGCCGTGAGGTCACAGCTCATAGTAACCTCAAACTCCTGGGCTTGGCGCCGCCCAGACCTCCATAAGAGCTGTGCAGCGACCCCGACCGGTGACCCTCACCCACGGGGCCTCCACATTCCCTGACTAGGAACTGCGGGAGCCACGCAACCCTGTGTGCTCCCTCCTGTGTCCTCCCAGCCTCCACACTAGCCCGTTCATCTGTCCAGGGACTCTGGTAACTG
>CAUYPK010006237.1:0-15100 GCA_963574355.1 Loris lydekkerianus
AAACCAAGACATTACGTAAAGTAAATAACAGAGCTGTTGCGCCAGCCCTGCATTTTGTGCCCAGCGTTTTTTTTTTTTTTTTTTTTTTTGCAGTTTTTGGCCAGGGCTAGGTTTGAACACACCCTCTCCTTTGTATGGGGCCAGTGCCCTACTCCTTTAAGCCACAGGTGCCGCCCTCTTGCAAAGTTTTATACACGTATTTCTTAAATGATATGTAACCTTTTGGTAAGTATTCCATAATTATTGATAAGTATCTTTAAAAAGCATTATGACACTCTTTAAAAGTACATACCTTGACAATTTTATAATAAAAGCAAGACAATACTATATAACCAAAATATATTTGTTCTTAGAGCATTTAAAAACCCAACTTGTCATAAGAAAAAAGTATCTAAAATGCTTAGGTTTTCTCTGTTCTTGTTTTATTGTTTTTGTTTAAAGGAAGAAGCCATGTTTTTTCATGTCATTAGGTGAAAGATATTAATAAAATATATGACTTATGAGGCAGGAAGGGTGTACTGGGGGTATTTTCATGAATAGGAAAGGACCAAGTAATTGTCTTGAACAGGAAACCTCTGTAAAGCCTGTGGATATAGTATAGTTTTAAATTAAATTTAAAAGTTTGTATTGACCTGTCATTTTAAAAACCAGAATTGTGAATTAAAGAAGAATATTTTCTCTTCTTATTATTACTAGAAGAGTAGTGATCGAAGACATGCTTTTAGTAAACACCCCTATAAATCTGTGTAGGATTAGAGAGGGCTGTAAGGGAGAATCTGTACAACAGAAGAGGCCCTAAATGACATTGGAATTTCATATAAATACTTTTTAATATAAATAGGTTCTAAATATTGCATGGAACCTATTTATACTAAAAAAAAAAAAAATCACTGTTTATCCAAAATTTGAATTTAATCTGTGTCCTCTTTTTATACGTATTTAGTAGATTTATCACTCTAAAACCAGGGCCTAGGAAGATAATCACAGAAGTGATGACCAATGAACTTAGTTAATTAGCTTAGGTAATTAGGTTAGTTAATTCTTAACTTTATCTACTATGAAATAGAAACTATTTTCAAGATTTCATGATAGGTCATGCATATGCAGAAAGAAATGCATGTTTCAATGTTTTTTTTGTTCTGATTATTAGTAGATCAGTAAAGAGGGTATGTCTATTTTTAAAACCTCCATTTGTAGCTAAGTTGATGAAGTGAAATGTCCCTTAAGGGTTTGTATGTACAGTTTGGAGTGCCTGTTCTGCTCATAGCCCCATTCTTTACCCAAAAGGTATGATAAGCCTAGGTTATATAGTATCATGGCGCTTATAATTCTTCCTCTCTGCTCTGAGTACAGTTTTCTCATGTGGCCACTTACAGGGGATCAAGGTGAACATCTCTCGTCAGTGGCACATATTTCCCTGTGAGTTTGCAATGGCGTGAGTGTGAGGCACAGCCTATTTCTTTGGGGACCACACCTTGCATTTAGTGTTGATCAGAGTTGTTAATATATCAAAACCATACATAAAACTAAGTTTGTGGACAAGCAGAAATAACTGTATTGTTAAAGGTAATGTGAATATCTGTTTCTTATAATCCTATTATAATGTAACTCTGCTGAACATATTCTAATTATCATAATTATATTCATTGTAATCTTAACATAGAAACTAAAAAAGAAGAGTAGGTAAGAGAAACTACTATATATAAAAATTCAGCTGCATCACATTATTGATTTATTAGCATAAACCCTAAAATTACAATTTGTAACTTCTTACAAATACTACTATGTTTAATTATAATTATAACTTCTATACTTACCTGAGATTTATATGTAGATGTGTTTATATCTATATACGTAAATATAGACTCATATTTATATGCAGGTATACAGTGTATTACTACTATACTAATATATAATAATTTTGTATTTATAAAATTAAATATTTGATATGTTTATCAGCACAGGGTGCCTTTTCTCCATTAGTAGAAATAAAATATATTGCCCCTATGTATTGAAGTTGTAAGTTGGCTAGGGTGTGGAGCTGATGAAATGGAATTACAGTTAATAAGCACAAATATTGCCTTTGACATGATCAAGTTTAATCATTTAATATTGCCAGATTAACACACTGTACTACTGATGCTAAATAACTCAAAGGGCATATCATATTGCCTTTAGACAATTCCTTATTTGCTAACAAAAGGTAGTTTTATTATCTACACATATTGATATGTAACACTTAACCAAGCATGCCAATAAATAAAACTTGGAATATAAGACAGCATGAAATATAAGTGTTGGCAATGCCATCTTACTGAGTCACATCATTCTCCACTAAAATACAAAAGTAATCTACTGCTTCCTTTAGTGGTTGTTGAAAGTTCCCTGATTATTCATGTGTCCAGAAAAAAATCAATGCTTGAGGCCCTAAACCTGGTGAATATAATGAGCCTGGTTCCCCATGGAGCTGAAAAAATTAGATTGTTGGTTTGAGACAGATGCAGCAATCACCCAAGGGGAAGCCTGGTATTCACATCACCCTGTAGCAGAAACATCATGTAGAAGCTTTAATACATATTAATACTATGTTCAAGACAATTATAAGCTTCAGTAAACAAACAATAAAGATCCAGGAGAAGAATTAAGTTACTCTGCACTAGAATAGCCACTGAAGAGAGTCATAGTCATATAATAGTACTAAAATTAATTTTAGTATGTGAAACAGAATAAAATATTATATAAATGAACTGACATATATATTCAGAACAAGGTCAGGAAAAGGAGTACAGAGTCTTCCTCTCTTCATAGTAACAAAGCAAATTAAATTACTGTGAATCTGCTCGCCATAGTTTTCCCATTTTTCTCATTAAACAGATTCATAGCCGTGCTCTCAAAAATAATTATCACACTCTAATTTTATTTGATCCATTTCATTAATTGTAAGAGAATATTTATCATACAGAATTTGTAAACAGAAAAAATACATGAAAGTGCTTAAGATACTCAACAAAGAAGTCATATACCCAAGGCAAAACAATGCTGTAATAGTTCATTTCAAAACAAGTAAGCATGTGCAGTCCTAGATATTAGGGATAATAGAGGCCTTGTGACTGAGTTCTCTATTCAGTCAGCATTGAGTATGCTAGTTTTCTAAGGCCCTTATAACAATCACAAAAGTTCGCTTCATTTTAAAAACAGGTGTGCACATAATCTGACCAAATATAGTCATGATTTGAAAATACATGAACTGTCCAAAGCCACAGAACTAATAATTATAAAAATCTGAGTTCAAACATCCCAACCTGGTCCTTAGTGGTTGTACAATCTTAGGTAAGTTACTAAATTTATGTTGCCTCAGTTTTTTATTCTGTAAAATAAAAATAATATTCGTGCTAATTTCAGTGGGTTATTCTGATAATTAAATCAATCAATCAATGCGAGGAGTTTAGAGCGGTGCTTAGCACACAGTAAGTTATTTAAGCATATAGGTCTAGAGCTCCATGTTTGTTTTAACTTCCCACACAAAAAGAGCACATTAGATACACATCGCTAACCATGTGCAAACTTCGTAGTACTAATATATTATTGTTTTATACTGATATATGTATTGCCTTCTATAATACCAGCTATAATTTTGCATGGATATTTATTTATTAATTTCTTTAATTAAAAATAATGGAAACAACATATAAGTGGTATAATTATTATTTTGCAATTATTATTATTGTTTTCTTAAAAAAAATACTAAATAGAAGTCATTAAGTGTGCTGAGCAACTTGCTAGAGAACATGTAGATAATTGCTGAATTGGGAGTTGAACTTCATGAATTTAAAAATAGAAAGCCAGAAAGCCACATTATCTATACAAAAAAAAAAAAAAAGAAGAAGAAGAAGAAAGAAAGTAGTTTCAAAATTAGTTTAAAAGTTAGTGGAGATATCAACAGTGACCAATCGAACATTGGACAATGATAGAAGTATTCTGTACTGTATCCAGTACGGAAGCCACCTGCAGAACATAGCTATTAAGCATTTGAAATGTGGGTATTGTGACCAAGGGACTACATTTTTATCTTACTGGGTATTAATTCTAATTTTAGTAATTATTTGCAGTTTTTGGAGAGCACAGCTCTGGGCAGGCAGCAAGAAAGGGCTGATGCTGACCTAGAGCTTGGGAGAGCTATGAAGGTAGGACTCCTGGAGAGGGCCTTAGGCAGGACTCATGAAAGAAGGTCCTTTGTTCTTCATTTTTGTGAGAAGACCGAACATGTTCTGCATCTAACAAAAAAAAGGGAACAGCAATTTGAGTAACTGTAAACCAAAGTAGGAAGAATTTGCAGAGATCTCAAACTGATTGCCTTTGGTCCACATTTGGTGTATTAAAAAATGGAAAATGTGTATAAAATCTTCAATTTCCAGGTTCTGTGGGTAAATATGTATGGAGAAACCAGCTTTTTTGAGGCTTTTTTTTTTTTTCATTTATAAAAGCAAAAGCTGTATGAAAATACAGAGTTCAGTTCTGAAAATCTACTTTATGATTACCCATTATTACGTTGTACTTTTCTATTTTATCTGTTTAGCACGGTTGTTTACAACAATTGTCTAATGTCTTCAAAGGTGTACTTTCTGTCTTCAGAAAGCTCAGTTAATTTCTCATTGACTAGCCAGCTAGCTCATAAATATTTGCCTTTGCGTATAGGGAAAAGCAGAAGCAAAATTATATTACTATTGAGTAAGTACATTTCTTCTGGGAAGACCAAAGTTGCAGATCTCTTTCACTGTGGCTCATGATTATGATTTTCACATTTAAAAAACTGGTGAAATAATTTGAACTATGCAGACATCACTGCCTGCATGAGCTTGATTTTGTCATAAAATGTGTATGGGTAATTTTTCACACAGTGTTTATAGCCCTATGCTGTACAGTATATTAGGTTATTGTGGAATAAATTCTTCTGGCACAGTGGCCTAGAATAATTTTTTTTCGTACAAGGATGAGTGATTTACCACTAACCAGTAGTTTCTGTCCTGGGTCTACTGTAGTGCCAGGAAAAGACATGTGTTTGACAATGAATATTTAGTTAATGAATAGATTTTACTTTCAATGTGTTTATTCCCTCTGGTTACTGATTTGTAACAAGGATTTGCAAATGCTTATTCAATAAAAGCTCCCTGGGACCTAGAAACAGTGCTTAAAAATGAATAATAAATGTCAAACCTCTTATATAAAAACTGTCTAAATTTCATTTTATTTGGTTTGACTGGTTTTTTTTTGTTTGTTTGTTTGTTTTTTCCTCCTGTGGGATATTTAAAATTTTAGAGCTGTTGAAGTCTTTTTGACCACTTCTGTTTTTGGAACAGAAAATTTTTGGATAATTTCACCCTCTTTTTTTTTCCCTTAGGATTACTTACTTGGTTTTCTGAGAATTAAATCTTCCTTTGGAGTCACATTAATTTTGTAAGGACTTAAAATATCACAGATTCTTTCTAAAATTTTTGTAAAGATTACGTTATAACAGGTACATTTTGATGATAACATCAAGTAAATGAAATGAATCATTAAAATGTACAAATCAGTACTGTAAAAATTTATCTTTTACTACAAAATCATCCTGCTTCATACAGATCTTTTTCCCTAATATTATTTAATCTTGATAAATGTCACATTCGAAGTAACAATGATTATTTCTGAGCCATAAATATTTTGAAGGCTAAGTTATTTTGTCACTTCAATCAGTTCTGACTTTGTGCTCCTACATTTATACTTTATATTCTGGAACAGTATTTGTTACAAAGCGATTGTCAAAAAAATAGAAAAAATGAAATATAGGTTGCCTTTGTATAACCTTATATTATTTTAATATTATGCTTTCATCAATTCCCTAGGCTTTATTTATATTGTTTACGTTTTATAAATTTCCTCAATGGACTTTATCATGGAAGGACATATTTTAATGTGCATTTTTGAGTACTGACAATATGTTTTACATCTGACAGTACTCGAGTGGCGTCTGGCTCATCTGCATTGTTTAATGCTAGAACAAAGAACTCAAGGAAAATCTGTACGCTAAATAGCAGTCTAGTGGAGACTAAAATTTAAGTGAAGACTATAAAAAGGACAGAAAAGAAAACTAATACATCATGGTTTTATAATGCAGTTCAAGCAACGTGCAAAATTGCAGGCAAAAAGGAAAGATTCATTTTGATTTTGACAAGCAGGAAAGATTCTGAGGGGAAGTGGCCTTCATGTCAGACTTGAAGTACCAACTAGGAATTTGAGAGGTAAGAAGAGACACAAAGCAAGGGGATAGGTCAGAGTCAACTTCTAGATGTCTTAATGAGTAGATTTACCTTATCAGGAAATAGATACTGAAGATTTTTAATTGACAGAGAACAGTGATCATAGTTCTTAATTGCCATTACGAGGTTTAGTTGTCCAACTTTACCATGAAGCAGAACCTATTTTAAACACAGATACTTGGCCACACTCCCAGATTTTCTGTTTCAGTTAAGTCTTCAATAGGACCTGAGAATTTGATTTTCTGACTCATTCCCAAATGATGCCCAAGCAGGTAACTTGGGATCACACTTGGTGAACCACCGATCTACAGCAAACCTTTTCCTCCAGCACTTCCCTCTGCCTCTGCGATAAGCTGGTGAAATAATACTGAACTTTTCTTTTTTAGCAACTGACTTGCAGTATATCGAAACAGTCTAGAAAAGACAGACCTAAGGAAAAAAATGTACACAACTTCGGAAAATTAAACCTTTGGTTAAGTAAATGACAGTAACCAAAGTAAAATACTGAAAACTAGGGATACTACTATTCTCCTCAGATTAGAGTCCTGGCAGGAAATATAATATACACAGATTGTTGAAATAAAGATATTTTCTTGAAAGTATGGTGACAGATAGGGACAGAGTTGGGACAACTTGAAGCTGACCTCATTCCTGGGTGCCAAGGGGCAGGAGGGAATAGTTTCATCAGAGCTCATTAGGACTGAAGCCACCATGGGGAGGCTAACTAGTGGGAAGGGGTTGGGATTTTCTTACAGGGAGGAGGTAGAAAGAAATACCCCAGCTTTCCCTTTGCCCTCGCCTCTAGTCCCCTGCTGTTGTCCCCTGTGTCTGTCTATGTTTGTAATGAACATGAATCCAGCGTGCAAGGCTATGCCGGGTGAAGCAGCTTGTGTAGCTGATGTCTAGGGGCCCAGATAACTTCTTGAAAGGGTTAAGATGACAAGGGAGGGACTTCATTTTACTTTTCTGCTTGTTAGGCCCTGCTCCCAGTTTGCAACTCAAACTGTCATCACCTGTCATTTCTTTTCTGTGCTTTTGTATTTGGATTGCAGCAGGCTGAGCATCAGTGAGGATAGAGATGCGATGAGCCGTTTTAATTGCTTACTAACTAGGGACTCAAGAGTGTTTTAGAGCCTCTTTCTCAGTTGGGCAAAAAGTTCAGAGATATTTACTATAAAACCTTAAGTGCAATTACTTACATATATCTGAAAAGTGCTGTTAAAAGCCTGTTGTTTGCTCTGAATATAAGGAATATAATGATTGCCCGATTCAAGCTGCACGGGCATAGTTTGCTCTTTCTTTTTGAACTGACATCTAAGGCCTTGGGGCTGCTATATAAATACCAAGAAAGCAATGAGAGCTTAATTGCTTTACCATGGCAGAGGAAGGGCCCTTTAGAATTGGTTTTAAATACCTAAAGGTAGGTCAGTTTGATAAAATATTAGCACTTTTTATTTTATTATTATTATTGTTTTTGCAGTTTTTGGCTGGGGCTGGGTTTGAACCCTCCACCCCTGGCATATGGGGCCGGCGGCCTACTCCTTTGAGCCACAGGCACCACCCTATTTTATACTTTTTCACAGTCAATTGACTTTACTATCCCAGTCATTTCAGGATCTCTTCCTATGGTCCCCCCAGAGTTTCTGAAGCAAGAACAGGGGCAGAGTCCACTGCCCAGTGATAGCAAAAGAATGAGGTCTGACCTTCAAGAGGACAGGAGGATCCCAGTTGTCTCGTACATAGCATGTTTCAGTCTCCACCCTCCGTATCAAGAAAACTAAGTAAATAATTTTTCATCCCAAATGCCTCACTTCATTCCCTCTGCAGGTTCGCTCCTATAGTTTGTTTTGCTGAAACCACCTCTTTAAATTCTGTTTGTTGAGAGACGGAAAGTCTCGTCGCCAGTGCTGATCTCAGTGCTGATCCTTCCAGGAATCCTTCACCGACTCTTCTAACATGAACCTTGATGCACTGGGAGCACAGTTTGTTAATTTTAAGCCCCTTATCCTTCCTTATAGTTAAAAATAAACAAGTTTATACTCTTTAATTTGAAGCGTTTTATCAAGTATTACAGTGTATTATAGACACATTTGCATTTGCTCTGGCCATGGACTGTCTGAACAGCTGTGTGAGTTTCTCTAAGTTACTTAATGTGGAGTCATTTTTTCCTCTTTATCTCTCTGGTTTTATCTGCAAAAATGATTGCTATTTGAGGTTCAATGAGGTTCAATGTCCAAGGGAGGATGATTAACAAACTGAAAAGGAGACTATAAAGGCCTATTATAATTCCTTATTATTATTTTAAGTATCTTTTACATGGCAGAAAATATTTTTAAAAAGTTTGTATTATACTGGAAGTTCATGGACATCTACACTGGAATTAAAATCCTAATTTTGCTGAGTGCATAAAGGGAAGGAGAGAGGGGAAAAAAATATCTTAACATTTTCTCATGATCAAAAAGCCAGGGCAAAACCCGTATATCCAAATATGTGTGTGTATGTGAGGCCTGTTCCCAAATGTGTTTTTAAAGTGTTTTATAAAAATGCATAAGAAGAAATATTAAGGTGTACTAATAGAAGAAAAAGAGTACAGAAGTGAGGCATTAAGGTCGAAGGTAAAATAAGAAATAGAAATGAGATAAAATAAAGATTCCAAACTAGTATACTTCACAGATGTCATAGGATCCTCATCTTTTGCTGGAATTAAGCAAGTAGGTTAGTATTAACCATACACTTTGTAGCGTCTGAGGGAAAGCTTTAATTTAGAGCTAGAATCCAATAAAATATTACAGGAATCACAGAAAAAAAAAAAAGACAAATTGGTCAAGAGAAGTATAACAGAAGTATAACTATTTCTTGAAATTTAGTACAGAGGGAAAAAATAATCTTTTGTACTCTGTAAGAAAGAGATTTACCTTAATGAGGTGAACAATGACGTTCTTAGATTCAGTTGGATCTTTCCCTCCATGACAGTGAAGGGCAGTGGGCCAAAGCACAGCTCTGCAAGGCTACACCACGGGGGTTATTATCATTGAATATGTGACTTTCTCAGGGTTACTTCATGAAAAGAAACAAGAAAAACATCCAAGAAAAGGAAGAACTGTTTATTTTTCAGAAAATTCACCATAAATGTTGTTGCTCTAAATGGAGCCACTTAGTTAAGGTGATGGCCAGTGCTAAGGGCATTTGATTTAACTGTTAGTTAAACAGTAGCTGCAATTGGTAGGTTCTGACAGATGCTGCATTAAAGTCCATTATAGCTCTTAAAATCATGAGGAAAGATTGATTTTAATATGGTTAAAGAAGGGATTCTGGAAAAATTCACATTAGACAATTAACAGATTATCTCTGTCATGTGGGATTTTGGACATGAATCGGGCTATATGATATTTTTCTTTTATTTACATATGTCACACTTTTAGGATTTTTTACAGTATAATATTTTGCTTTAATCTTTTTTAAAAGACAGCTTCTAGAACCCCACACCAAATCAAAACAAAAAAGTGATAAATAATTTTGGGTTTACTAAACAGCAACTCGATATCAGAGAGCTTCGTATTCTTCTATATCGGTAGTCCACAAATTGTTGATTACAGCTCTCTCATAAGATGCCATAAAATAGCTATTCAATGCTTAAAACATTGGAAACGCAGCCTATGAGATATCTTCTTGGTAATTCACCCTGTGATCATATTAAATCTTGTCGTCTAGTAGTAATGAGTTATTTTGGACTTTAACTCACAGAGTTGGAAGTGGCAGGCTGCCTCTGAAAAAATGTGTGGGAATGGGAGATTTTGTTGTTACAAATTAGATAGATATTATTGACAGTGAACTAAGAATGGAGATGGTAAGAGTGCTACAATATTTGACAATTTTATGAAATAAAAATATCAGACTGCTTAAAATGCCAAAGTTACCTCATTGAAAAATATATTTTAACAAGCTTATTTGATGTGAAACAGTATTTTGTAACATTCTTATTTACATGATGTAGAAGGATGCTCATTCCAAAGTTACTATTTTTCGAAGATTGAGATCTCAATGTATATCCCCATTCTTAGTACTGTAAGAATCTTAAAGATATGTTAAAACTAATGTGTCCATAATAGAATTCCAGATTTATGCTTCCTGCCAAAAGTACTACAAATTTTTTAATCTTGGTAAATGGAACTACCAGCCTTTCATTTTTTCAAAACAGAAAACACAAGCCTAAATTTTTGTTTCTTTAATTGCAAATATATTTGACTTAATTTATTTCTCCAAATCATGACAGGCTAAAAACCTAAAGTGAGGGTAAAACATAAAATCTGAAGTATTAAAAATGGAGACATTTTCCCTTTAAAGGAGAAGAAAAAGAAAACAGAATGGAAATAAGAAATGAGTTATAAACATAGAAACCAAAATTCTGTCAAGTGTAGAACATAAATGTCTTAACACAATAATCAAGTAAATGAGGCAAAAGCCATGTTGATTGGTTTAATGTAAGCATGTTAGATTGTATAAAAGTATCAACACATTGTACCCCACATATACATAAATGTATTCATGATCTATGTGTATATGACTTAGTAATAATAATAATAATAATAAAGTGCTAACAAATAACCAAAACAAACAAACAAAAAAATAAAGAAATAGAGGGTGAACTAGAGTTGGAAAACGGGAAAGGCGGAACATGATGGCAGACAGGACAGATGTGTAGCCCACCTCTCCCAAGCCATCAGGTGAGAGGAAAGGGGGTCTGGACCTTCCCCATGTGTGGATTATTGGAGTGGACAGACAGCTGGAGATGCTCAGTGAACTGGCAGATTGCCATATATGAGGGGTAATTTAAAACCACAGACTCTGTTGTAGAGATTCTTTCCTGCTCAGCTGTGCTGGCCAGCAGGCCCCGCCCCTACAGAAGACAGCAGCTTGTAAATGCTGACAAAATCCAATTGACGAATATTTATTCCTGAACTGAGGGAGGCATCCGAAAGGAGAGCCACTCAAAACAATGGGGAAATGGACAACCTTTTGGACAATTGAAGGGAAAGGATCCCACCCGGGAAACAGACATTTTGAAATACCCAAAAGGGCGGGCACCTTTCCCCCAGGTGTTGGAGGGGGCTGGTGGTTCAGGCTGCACGGTGAACTGGTGGGTGCCAATCCAAAAGGGAAACTCAGAATAAGGTCCCCGAGTGCTCCAACCATGAAAACCGGCTACAGCTGCTAAAGCCACAGACCTGGCTTCAGCCACAGGAACCGGCTACAGCTGCTAAAGCCATGCGAACCCTGCAGCACCCTCCCCCACAGCCGATTGCTGTCGCCAGCTTGCAGGAGAACCTGGGAACAGAGTGGAGAGATTTAAGAAGTGTGGACACCTGCACGGAGTGGGAAGGTCGGTAGCAAGTGCTGTCTGGAAAAGAACAGCCAAGGTTACACAATTCTTAGGTGACAAACTTTTACAGAAATTCCAAAATGGTGACAGGCCATGGAAGGTGGTTACCATGGTAACAGTATAAACTATGAATCAGGTATAAGCCTGGGAACCACGCACAGCACCACTTGGTGTCCAGAAAGTATACTGCAGTATGAATATACTCCTACGAAAGTTGATCCGTACATCAGACATATAGATGTATATAGGTATATTTTTACACGCAAGAATATTTTTGTAGTTGGTGCCTTTTTTTTGTTTGTTTGTTGTTTTGTTTTGTTCTGTTTTTTCCTCACCATTTTATTGGAGGAGCTTTTGATAATTTTTTATTATTACTTTTTATATAGATACATTTTTTATTTCTATGTTTTCTAATTTTAATTTCTTCTTTCTTTTTAACATTTCTACTAACACCACTTTTATCTCTTTTTTTTCTTTCTTTCAATTATTTTACTATTATCACTATTTTTCTTGCAGTTGTTTTTATGTTGCTATTGTCATGGGTGTTGTCTGTATGTCTATGTGTTTCTGTCTGCTTCTGTATCTAGGGGCTTGTGTGCCTGGTAGCCTTTGTATCTGTTTATTTGCTCATTTGGTCTCAATGAGCTTGGTGTTACGACCTGCAACTCTGAGGTCCCAGGACTCCCCTCCACTCTCACTCCACGGTCTGGAGGCCTGCCCCCAAGGAGTCCAGATTCTTGGGTGAACTCTCGAGAGGTATAGACAGGACCTGGACTGCAGCTGGCCAGTGCTGAGTCTGCAGCAAAGGAGGGAGGAGATGACGGTCGGCTAAGAGGGAATCACACCAGAGCGGTGGTGCCCTGAGGTGCAGAACAACAGCCGTCTTCAGCAATAACAAGGTCCACCCCCAGATAAATGTAGCCACTCCTCCTGTATCCCTGAACAACCAGATGAGGCTGAGCATCTTCTCAGATGGCAACCACCACAGAAAAGACCTGGGACTGAAACACAGGCCCCGTGAGTAAAGGGTTTGCCTGAGGTGGTACTGACCTGGGTGAAACAAGGGGACTAGAAAACACACCCGCAGAACCAGGAAACTCCCAGGGTGGGCCTGATCCAGAGGACCACTTTACTGAGCCTGAGATGCACTTGGCCCTCAGGGGATCACCAGCCTATAGACAAAGGAGGCCAAGAGGCTACAGCTGACAACTAATCGTGCTGTGAATACAAACCTGCAGGAGTAAAGACAGGGCCTGAAACACAGGTTCTGGGAACCAAATCAGCCTCTCCTCTGCGGAGGAATCTAGCAGGGTAAGAAACAAACTCCCACAGTGTTGTTCCATTCACCCAGTAACATAAATTAAGGGTGGGGCTGGAACTGAGTGAATACCTCCAGCCTCCATCAAGTGCCCGAGGTTGACAGGCCTCACCACCCCCTGCTAGATAAAGATAGAGAGCAGAGCCTGGACAAGCAGACACAGACTTCCCTATGATTTAGGCAGCTGCAAACCTCTGGGGTATCTGCTCACTGCAGACAACTGAATGGGTCACAGCCCTGTGGGGCTAGCAGCGACTGGGTGTGACAGAGCTGCAAGGTGGGGAAGGAGGCATCAACCTTCTCAGACTGATCTATTTTCTGGGTGGCTCCTCCTGACTCCACACAGCACTGGAGCAAGCCATATTACAGCAGTCACCAGACCTCTGTGATCCAGTTCCCAGAGACCTATTAAACTCTCCCACCAGAGACAGATGCTGACTGAGACAATTGATTTGGACCTTTTGAACTGAGCCAATCACCTGGGGACTATCCAGGTTGTGCCCTGGGTGTGTGGTTGTAGGAAGGTTTGATTTTCCTTTTCCAATTATTGCCTGTGGTGGGCGGGGTGACTTAATTGCTGGTATTTCTACACAGCTGAGACTTCAACCCAGAGTAACTGTTTCACTAGGGTCAAACAGAAACCAGCTGAAAACAAGACAGAACCACTTAGCCCCTCTACACCAAACAGGGCCCCAGTTTCTCAGGCCAAAGCACTGTATGGGTCCTCGACAAAGCACCAGGGGAGAAATCAAAGGAAGTAAAACAATCATGGGGCGGAATCAGTGGAAAAATTCTGGTAACATGAATAACCAGAATAGATCAACCCTCCCCCAAGGAAAGGTATGGCAGATGTAATTAAAGATCCCACCCACAAACAACTGGCTGAGATGTCAGAAATTGAATTCAGAATTTGGATGGCAAACAAGATTAATAAAATAAAATTAGGAATTCGAGGAGAAATTCAAAAGCTGTCTCAATAATTTAACGAATTTAAAGACAAAACCACCACAGACTTAGACACACTGAAGCAAGAATTTTCAGCCCTTAAAGATCTGAAAAATATAGTAGAATCCCTCAGCAACAAAATGGAGCAAGCAGAAAAAAAGATTTCCGACACTGAAGATAAAGCCTATGAACACTCCCAAACTCTCAAAGAGGAAGAAAAATGCAGAGAAAAAATGGATCATTCTCTCAGAGAGCTCTGGGATAATTCGAAGAAGGCCAATATCTGAATCAGGGGAATTCCTGAAACTGATGAAGTGGCCTCACTGGGCACAGAGGCCCATCTGCAGGAAATTATGAAAGAGAATTTTTCATACATGCCTAGAGATTCTGAAATACAGATAGCAGACACCTTCAGAACCCCAGCACGACTCAGTCTGAATAAGACATCCCCCTGGCATATCATAATTAACTTCACTAAAGTTAATATGAAGGAGAAAATTCTCAAAGCTGCTAGGCAAAAGAAAGCCATTACGTACAAAGGGAAGAATATTAGAATGACTGCAGATCTCTCTGCTGAAACTTTTCAAGCCAGAAGAGGGTGGTCATTGACTTTTAATCTCCTAAAGCAAAATAACTTCCAACCCTGGATCTTGTATCCAGCTAAACTGTGTTTCATCTATGATGGAGAAATTAAATACTTTAATGCCATTAATATGTTGAAGAAATTTGCCATAAACAAACCAGCTCTTCATGATATTCTCAGACCTATCCTCCATAATGAACAACCCAATTCTATACCATAAAAGTAAACTCATTCAGAAACTTCTGATCAAACTCCAACTTCCACACTGGCGAAAGGATTCAAAATGTCCACTGCACTTTTGAAAAACTCGAAACCCAAAACTTCACCAGACTTATCAATATTCTCCACTAATGTGAACAGCTTAAACTGTCCTCTAAAGAGGCATAGGTTAACTGACTGGATACAAAAACTCAGGCCAGATATTTGCTGCATACAAGAGTCACATCTTAACTTAAAAGATAAATACAGACTCAGGGTGAAAGGATGGTCATCCATATTTCAGGCAAATGGTAATCAGAAAAAAGCAGGTGTTGCAATTTTATTTGCAGATACAATAGGCTTTAAACCAACAAAAGTAA
>CAUYPK010006238.1:0-79668 GCA_963574355.1 Loris lydekkerianus
CTTAATCATCAGAGAAATGCAAATCAAAACTACTTTGAGATATCACCTAACCCCAGTAAGAGTAGACCACATAACAAAATCCCAAAACCAGAAATGTTGGCGTGGATGTGGAGGAAAGGGCACACTTCTACACTGCTGGTGGGAATGCCCACTAATTCGTTCCTTATGGAAGGATGTTTGGAGAATACTTAGGGACCTAAAAATAGACCTGCCATTCAGTCCTATAATTCTTTCACTAGGTTTATACCCAGAAGACCAAAAGTCACAATATAACAAAGACATCTGTACCAGAATGTTTATTGCTGCCCAATTTATAATTGGTAAGTCATAGAAGAAGCCCAAGTGCCCATTGACCCACGAATGGACTAGCAAATTGTGGTACATGTATACCATGGAATACTAAGCAGCCTTAAAGAAAGATGGAGACTTTACCTCTTTCATGTTTACATGGATGGAGCTGGAACATATTCTTCTTAGCAAAATATCCCAGGAATGGAAGAAAAAGTATCCAATGTACTGAGCCCTACTATGAAGGGAAGGTAATGGGTGAGGCCACATCCATGGTGCATCTTAGAATGAGTAGTGGTGATTGCACTAATGTACACAGGTATGATTTAACAATTAAAAAAAAAAAAGAAACTAAAGCTTAAGAGGTTGAAGAATTTTGCCTCATCATATGTTTAGTAGACAGACTATGAAGCCAGGAATCAAGCAAGCATTTTCTCATTCAAAGCCTCCCTATACTCAATAACTTAACTCTATGCAGTGATACATCCGCAAAAATACTCTTTACCTTCCCTCTCGCCATATCATGCCACTTATTTCTTCCATAATATCATCTCATTTGGAGATAATGCTTCAGCAGCAATAAAGAATATTCCTAAGTTATTCCAATACTTACTACCAAATACTAAAGTATGAATATTGTTTCAAGAATATTACCACTATTTTGAGATGGAAAAGGCATTCAGAAATGTATTTATTTATCAACAAGAAAACTGAAAAATCATGTCAGGTAGCCATGGTGTTACACTAAATTATCCCTTTTCCTTTCCTGAGGCAAATGCTCTAATCAGCCTCATGCCACTCAGCCTCACACCACTCTGGCCCATGGTATTGAATTAACCTTTACCTGACATTTCTAAGTAATCATGTTGGGAGCCATCCAGTAAAAAATCTAATAAAATTAAAGTGGAATAGCTTTCCAGAAAGAACATGTGGAAGAGCTTTTCAAAAAGAGCATGTGCTCATTTTAAGTACTTCTAAATGGAGGCAATTGCACTCAACAACAAAAACAGCTGTTTGTACCACCAGGCACAAACGAGTGGATTGGTCCTCTACAAAAGCAACCAAGAAGCATCAGGCCATGAACCAGAATGGGCATTGCAATGACATTCACAAACAAGGACAACCCTGCCTGTGAGATTTTCTTCCCTGTCCTCTTCTCTATCTGTAGCCATTCAGCTTTTGTAATTCATCAGTAAAGCAGATTGCCTTTGTAAGGAGATTTCATTTCTGTCTAGCATAAAAGTTGACAGCATTAAGCACTTACCATTTAGTTTAAAGGATCAGTTATCTTTTGGACAGAGAAGTTGGCATCTACTTTATAATATGGAAATGGATGGACAGTCACCTTGATGGTAATTTTGACTCTTTAAAGTTATTTGGATGTCTCATTTACTTATGCCAGTATAAAGAAGTGGTTACCAGTTGTCACGCTCTTGAGTGCCTTAGCAAACCTGCTTCATTCTTTGGTATTCCAAGTTGACTTCTCAGAAATGAGTGGAATAATATGTCTGGAAAGGTAGACCCTATGAGAAGAAAGAAGTTCTATCTGAAGCCCTGATTTTTGAGACCTGAAGTTAAGAAACCTGGAGGAGTGGTCCAGAATAACTCCAGTCAATGCCCAATGTCAAGACAAGAAAAAAAATAATCTGGAATGAAGAAACTGTTAGTCTGTCAACCCCGACTCAATGCAAGTATCTGTGAAATTGCAGGGAATGCCAGTTACAATAGAAAAAAGCTTCCTCGTCTAGACTATTTCTTTGTGAGTCATCAGTTAAAAGGATTTACCATTTCACTTTGAGTGGGACCTTAGAACACTCAGGCCTTCTGAATATCTTAAATGTTATTTGCCTTGAAAGAGTAATGAAATTAATATATAAACGTAATTATAAGCACAAAAACAGTAGTCATTTAGGAGTTCCCTTCAACAATGAAACCAGAATACTCATTACTCAGAAAGAGTTGGCATTTGATTGCATTCCATACAATAAAGAAATTTTGCATCTCTGGGAAGTATGGATATATAGATCAGTGATTTCTAATTGGGAGCAATTTGGCCCCCCTTCCAGGAGTCCTTGGCTATGCCTAGAGATATTTTTGTCACAACTGGGGACTGCAATTTGCTTCTAGTGGGTGGAGGTCAAGGGTATTGTAAGGCATTCAACCATGTGTATGTCAGCCTCCCATAGCTAATAATTATCTGCTCAAAACGTCCACAGTTCTGAGGTTGAGAAACTCTAATGTAGATCAAAAAGAATCATCTTAATCCTCAGTACAAACTCCAAGAATGTAATAAATTTAAAAACTGGTAAAAACTTCAGAATCTTCTCTTTTTTCAGATGTGTGACTAATTTCTCCATCCTAGAAATATAATTATTCATCAGGGTCTTTAAGAGAAACTCTTTAGTCACATTTTCCAGTATAATCCCAAGTATAGATGGACATTATGGGGGAATCTTTGTAAGCTCTGCAAATTTTAATCCATATTTTAAATGATAAGTAATATAATTATACAGTGCATTATGAGGACTTTTGTGTACTTGGCAGTTTACTGAAAAAGACAGAAAAACCAAACAAAATTTTGGTAAACAGCCAGTATTCTAATGTAATATTTAGAAGCTGTTTTGAGCCATCACAACTGGACTGATCTTGGATTTAATTTAATGCTAATCATGTGGAGTATGTCAGAGAGAAAAAGTTTTGAATCCAAGCTCCATTCTAATAAACTGTTCTACTGTGGAATACAAATTCATATACCTCTTCTACGAATAATGATTGTCCTTATCGTAGGGAGTTACTGTGAAAGTTAAATAGTGCATATCAAAACATTTAGGACATTAAAAATTCACAATCAATGTAAATAATAGTGACATTGCTATAAAAGTGCCACAGATGGAACTTGATTGAGAGAAGAGAATTAAGGGAATTTCCTATATTTAGTTTCTCTTCTTAAGGAAATTAGACTTTCAGTAAGGACTCAATTTAAACCATTAAGATACTGCAATTAGGGAAAAATTTGTGTATTACTTTTGCTGATTCTAAATCAGAGCATTTTGTGAATGTTGATTTTAATAGTCATTGTCATTCAAGATTCCCATGTTTATTACAGAATTTAAATTTTTAGAAGGCTAACTATTAGGAGGAGCATTGAAATTTCACCCCATAAATGCATTAATGTATACATGATCTATGCATTTATAATTTAATAAATAAAATGCATTTCATAAAAATGCATTTATGAAAAATAAAGGGAAGAAAGGAAGGGAAGAAAGGGAAGAAAGAAAGGAAGGAAGGAAAGAAATAAAGAAAGAAAAAGAGATCTTGTCTAAAAAGATGTATGTAAATACAGGAGACCCTCCATAATTTACCTCCTCCCTACATTGACCACCTCCTTAAGTTGACATAATTTTCATAGACTGGGCATGCACCTCATGTATGTATCAGTATAATAAGCCTAGTTCCTTATGCTGACCACCTCTGTATGCTGGCCAGTTTTCAATAGTCCCTTGAGTGGTCAACTTTCAGAGGTTCTACTGTATAAGTATAATAAAGACATGAAAAGTGACACAATTTGCTGAAAATAAGAAATAAAACACAGCAAAATAAAATGAATATTAACATGGTTGTCAATTTAATATAAGTCATATAAAATTTAGAGGTGAGTAACTAAATGAGTCCTCAATATCTCAACAAAAATTTTACAGGGAATAGACCTACCTACTAAATAATCCCAAAGTACCCACCTATGCTATAGGATTAATAACACTTGATTCATAACCCTTACAGCTTGATACCAATCTTATCCCTGCCTAGAATATACATCCACAGTGCTATTACACATTGGGTAATTTATTATTTATTATTATTTATTTATTCCAATTGGGTAGCTGCAAACCTTCATAGCCTTCAAATAATCTTTCCTATGCCTGACATGTTACACATGTTGTGATCTTGGTATTCAAGATAGAATTTGGTCTTGTTTTTTTCTCCTGGACACTAATGAAAGAACTGAATAGAAACTGTAGAAGACAAGAAGAAAAGTAGCTCTGGAAAATGGTTTAGCTAATAAACCTTTTATGCTGGAGCATCACATTGTCAGTAGACAAAACTCACATGCTTTTAAAAGGAATATTCTACATGATATAATGGAAATCTTGAACTTCTCCACAGGTCCCATCAAAAATCAAAGAGCAAGGTAAACAGAAAGAAGGAAATAATGGAAAGAAACTCAGGCTAACAAAGTGCCTAGAATATAGTAGGTAATTAATAATGTTAACTGTATTTAACAAGCCCAGAATATCATTTAAATTCATTCATTTCTAGGACAGCCAAAATATAGAAGGTATAAAAAATTTTCTTATAAACTTTCAACCTCATTCCTAATGTTCCCAGGAGATTTTAAAATTACCTCACTATGTGAGAATTTACTGTAGAAACTTACTTAAAATATACTTTTAAATATTGAGCACATTAGTGACAGTTAAAAACATACTACAAACAGCATAATTTTAATTATATGGCTGGAGAGATAATTGTTGATTTATTGCTCATTTCTTTCTTTTGGCAGCTTTTTCTCCTCTATTCAATGTAATTTTGGGAACTGAGATTTATTACTGTTAAAATATTATAAATACAGATATTCAGAGAGTTTCATGAGGACTGACTTTTCCCCAAGAGAGAATGCCTGAGAATGTAGGCAGCAGAGAATGTGAAGGACAGAGATATATAGGCATTGCAGTTCCTAATCACTCCTAGCAAGTATTTCGATCTTTTACTTATCTTTAAAATACTTCTGTACCTGGAAGAGTACAGAATTGATGCTGAATAAATAATTATTGAATGAAAGATGTGTTGAATGATCAAATGAATAAGAATTCACACTAACCTTTATTGACCTAAGAAACATGGTTTCTTCTCTGGATATGTAAGAAATAGAATGATATTTTAAAAAAATATGACCAAAAACTCATTCATATCAATAACTAACATATCCATAAGAAAATCTGTTCCCCCAGGGCTGTAAGCAAAGTGAACTGTCTTAACATTTCTTTTGCTCAATATTATAAGGACATTCTAACAAAGAGAAAAGTAACAGACACTGCTGGAGAGTGGAAAAAAGTTGGATAAGACATAGAGCAGACCTTTGACTATTAAGTTAAAAAAGTTGTCTACAAACCAAGTCTATGCCACTGTCCAAATCCTAAAGCAAACTCGGATATCACCAGTAAATTTTCTGGATAAGATAGAAATGATATTCCTTAAAAAATAAATACAATTTTAATTGAATTTTTCAGCCCCTTTCCCCAATCACTGTCAGGAAACTGTACTGTTAGTGGTGCTAAAACTCTAAAGACAAATGACTAAACTTTCTTGAGGTCTAACCACAATCTTGTCTTTCTTTGATGCATGGCCACAGGTCCACATGTTTGTTGCTGGATTCACTGACTGACTGTGATAAAGCAGATTCTAATTACCTAGTTTTGGGTTCTGAAATCAAATTGAGCCCAAAACAGCATAGAATCAAATCATGTTTTGACTGAATAATCTGTCAAATGATACTGATTCACAATCTAGGAAAGATTATATTTTGCATGCACTACTTAAATATTTCAGATTATGACATTAATAAGAAATTTTGATTATTTTACATAATTTAAAAACCTGTTGAAAGTACAAGAAAATATTTCATCTGTGTATTAAAGCATATGCATATGCACCATGCCTGCTGTGTTTTTCCTTTTTTTTTTTTGAGACAGAATCTCACTATGTCACCCTGGGTAGAGTGCCGTGGCATCACAGGACACAGTAACCTCAAACTCTTGGGTTTAAGCAATTTTCTTGCCTCAGCCTTCCAAGTAGCTGGGACTATAGGCACCTGCCACAATGCCCAGCTATTTTTTTGTTGTAGTTGTCATTGTTGTTTAGTAGGCCCAGGCCAGATTCAAACCCGCCAGCCCCAGTGTATGTGGCTGGCACCCTAACCACAGAGCTATGAGCACTGAGCCCCTACTGTGATTTTTTAAAAATAAATTTTGTTCTGTATAAAAATAATTTGATGAGTTTTCACACTTCTTCCTTTGATTAGATGCTTTAGTCTAGCATAGTCAAAGCATAGTCACAATAATAGCTGACAAAAAGAATGTAAAAACTGTAAAAGCTTCATGGGAAAGGTACCTGAGGCCAAAATGGTTGCCTATATTATTTCTGTGTGCCCTACTAGCTTCAAAGATGAATTGTTTTTTGGAGTTGGAATAAGTTCCATTTATTTTCAATTGTTAACATGACTATTATTCACTGAAATAGAAAAGTAATACATTTTACCTTCTTTTTTGTTGTTGTTAGTTCTTACCTACTTTCTTATTATAAAGCTCCAAATTCAGTTAGCATATGTCCTTTCAAGTTCTGGATGGAAATTATTTTGGCTATATTTCTTAAATCAGAAAGATAACTAAATATTTAAATGGGTATGACATGTGCCTTGGAGAAAATGTCCTAAAAAAATTACTTTGTTCTAATTCTCTATTTCAGAAGAAATAGCTACATTTTTATTTGTGTATTGCTTAGGACATCATCATATATATAGCATTATGGCTCATTTTTTACCACAAATATATCTCACATTAAGATACCCTTCCTGTATGAATAGAAAAAAAGTAACCGTTACCTGATATTTAAATGAATTTTTAATAAAATCCTAGAGAGATTTTGGAGACAAATGTTGGAATTCTCCGAAGAAAATTTAATACCCTGAAACCGTACCAATTCTGTTCTTATTGTCCATGCTCTATGACCACATTATAGGAGAAAATTATTATAATTAGTTTAAGAAATGCCTTTGAGTACTTTAGGAACTCGATGAATTCTTTGGAATAGAGCCAATTCTTATTTGTTTTCATCAAGCCTTGAAAAATCATGTGCTTATTTGATCAATATCCAAGTTATTTTGGTTTTCTATGTTGTGTTGAAGGAATCTACAAAAGAATAATAAAAACATCTTATAGATCTATAGTTCCCTACAGCTTGTAAAGGGTATCTCAGTACATTTCATTTATCTACACAGTCATACAGAAAGGTAGCTCAGTGACATACTGAGACCAGGAAAGACCGCTCTCTGCCCAACTTCATGTAGACAATGTCAGAACTGAGATTGGAGTCTGCGATTTCTGACAATAGGTCCACTGTGTTTTTCTACAGGTATTGTCCTAACATGATACATGATCTCAAAAATATCTCATTAATTAAAAGCAGAATGTAAAACATATCTGAAAAAAAGAAATTTAAAATTAAGAACCATGTTACAGAGGTAAAAGGAATGTTCTGCACTAAATTATAGACCTATACTAAATAATGTTTAATTTAAACTAAATGAAGAAAAAGAATGTTGGACCCTGAGGTTGCTTTCCTGAAAAAGAACGAATAATTAAAAAATTCTAAACAATAAAAGACATTTGCTAAGCATCTTGAAAAAAATAGAAAACTACCTGCTTCAGAATTCTGGACTGGGACAGTTTGCCACCTGCTTTTATAAAGGAAAATCAAAGAGTCTTTTCTTTGACCAACCAAACTAACCAAAAGCAATCTACACAAGATGAGCCACGCCCCCCTTCCCCCCCAAAAAGGCATCTTCCAATAACTACAGATATCTATCATACTACTCACATTGTTTTTCCTTGATAATTCTTTGGTGAAGTAGAGGGTAAATTATTGTTTTCTGCCATACACAATGAAATGAAAAGTAAGTTTTCTAAACATTTTCGAATGTGTAGCTATTCCACATTTTGAAAGCAGTTTAACATTTGTCTATAGTCTTTTGTTTTCTTCATGATAACATTTAATGGTAGACCAATTATTAGAAAAAAATACACAGGCCAGGAAAAATTATGCTACATTTGATAATCCAATTAGTTTGGTGGCTTAATGATCTGATTCCCAGATACAATGAGAAACTGAAATCACCAGCTAATTTACTATAAAACATACCATGAGTACTTTTTAAGTTTTGCCCCACAGTCCACTAAAACTATAGAGAATTATGCAAACTGAGCTAATACTATAGTAAACTGTACATTGAATAATATTTGTCCTTGCCAAGAAAAGGAAAAAAGAAAAAAAATAGGTTGCTATTAAGAGAGAAAAAATAAAAACACTTAGTGTGAAGAAACTTAGATTTTATATAACGATTTTGTAGCAATTTGAAGAAATATTAATATTCAGCTAAACAGAAATTTTCTATAAAGTCAGTGCACTGGGTTAGATAGACCCAATATAAAAATCATTTCAATTCTTAAAAATGTAGATGCTAACTTTTTAAAAGTGATTCTTGAGGGCCATTGTGATGGCAAGCAGCAGAAGACATTTTAAAGCAGTTTGTGCTAAATAAATAAATAAGCTTATAATTAAGAGCACAATCCAAATTATGAACAGATGAAAGAAAAAGCAATTAAGAGGTTACTGCAGTAAAAAGAGAGCTGATGGTGTCCTCCGCTAGAGTATTCGCAGAGGAAATGCTTAGAAAAGGAAAGACAAAGAGGTATCTGGGATGGCAGGAACAATACAACTTTTTGAATTATGGAATGTTAAAGGTGCAAATGAAAGAAGTGCCTAGGAAGATTTGTTTGTGTTGTTTTCTTGCGTGTGTGTACAATCAAATAGAAGAATTTAGGGTAGCATTAGACATCACAATTCTAATTATTTTATGTAGCTTGGAGATAAAAGAATATATAAAAGTGATTTAGTTAAATCCATCATTTTTCCCTTTACAGCTTTTCTTTTGTGAGTCAAAAATAATTCTAACCAAGGTCTTAGATGCATTTTCTTCAGTGTCCTCCTATTGGTTTTATAATTTCACGTTTACATTTAGATCTTTAATCTACATAGGGTTTATAAGTTAAAGGGAAAAATCATACAAGTTTTAAAAGAATTGCCCCCAGATGAAGGATAATTGTGTGTCATCTCAATTCTGAGCATGGAAAAGTTTAAAAATAAGATAGAATGTAACCCTGACTCAAACTGTACAAAAGTAATGAATGTAACTAAAATGTTCATACCCCCATGACATTCTGAAATAAATAGATATAATTAATTAATTTTTAAAAGGAGGAAAAATAACTGTTTCAATAGAGAAATCAATAATGATAACAAATGGCCCATACTTACATTATTTGGCTTAAACCATATCTTGGAGATTTACACCCTAGTTTTGAAAAAGGCGATAGAGATTGACTAGTAGTTCTATCTCTTCTTGGAAAGAGGACACTGAGGCTCAAAGAAGTTAATTAGCTAATGTTATACAATATGTTAATGGAGCTGAGATAGACCTGTTTTTCCAACGCTCAACTCAGTGTTTCTTGTCCTCTTCCATTTATTCATTCCTCAGCTGTTTTTCAGTACTTGCCATTTGCAAGGCAAGGCATTTGTTAGATGCTATAGAGAAGGCAGAAAGCATGGTCTTAATGACCAAGGTTCTAGAAATATACTTAGAATACTACAATATGTATACAAAAGTATAAAAAACATCTAAGTTCCAATCAAATGGTTGGATGTACCCTTTGAATTTAAATGAGAAACAAAAAGATCATGGTTAATATTTCTTTTTTATTTTGTTTTATTTTTTATTATTGTTGGGGATTCATTGAGGGTACAATAAACCAGCTTACACTGATTGCATTTGTTAGGTAAAGTCTCTCTTGCAATCGTGTCTTCCCCCAAAAGGGGTGGCACACACCAAGGCCCCACCCCCCTTTCTCCTTCCCTCTCTCTGCTCTTCATTTCCCCACCCCTCCCTCCTTCATTCTTTCTCTGCTCTCCCCTCCCTCCACCTCCACCCTGACCTTAATTGTCATTAATTGTCCTCATATCAAAATTGAGTACAAAGGATTCATGCTTCTCCATTCTTGTGATAGTTTACTAAGAATAATGTCTCCCACTTCCATCCAGGTTAATATGAAGGATGTAAAGTCTCCATTTTTTTTTTTAATGGCTGAATAGTATTCCATGGTGTACATATACCACAGCTTGTTAATCCATTCTTGGGTTGGAGGGCATTTAAGCTGTTTCCACATTTTGATGATTGTAAATAAGCTGCAATAAACAGTTTAGTGCAAGTGTTAGTCATTTATATGTTAAAACATATTTTAATGTTATAATAAGAGCAGAATGGGAAATAGCATTTAAAAAATAAGTCTTTATCATTTATCTAAGATTTGTTATTATTTATCATAGAGTTTATCTAAGAACTCTTTAATACTGCAATAACTAAAAGTAGTCTTTTACAATAGGCAGTTATTTAATTACTTTTGTTGGGACTTTTGCTTGTATATTTTATTTATTTTATTTTTCATGTTGATGTTTGATTAATTACTTTCCAAATCTGGTATATTTAATTTTTTTTATCCTAAAGGTGACATACTTAGGTGACTCTGTGTGTGTGTGTGTGTGTGTGTGTGTGTGAGAGAGAGAGAGAGAGAGAGAGAGAGAAAGAGAGACAGAGAGAGATGGGGGATTTCGATCATAGATAGTACCAAAAGCGAAGTCCTCTTTTATGTTGGCTTTCAATATCCATAAATATCTAACCAATACCCTTGGGAAAATATCATGATCATGTTATATCTGATTTCTACATGAGTCAAAACCCTAGCTCTTGGAATTCAAGTCCTTTGCTATTAATAACAGTTGCAAACCAATGCAACTGGGGGTGGTGTTGCTGTCAGGGACATTGGAAAACAAAGGCTGAGGCTCCCCCTGCATTGGTATGCAACTGGTTTTAATCTACTCTCAATCCTCTCTGCCATAGCCTAGCATTCTAGGACCAACTGATTTTGTCATATTAACAGATATGACAAATAGCTTATATAGATAGCTAGATTTAACTTTAAAGATCCTGGTTTACAGTGTTTGTACTGGACCAGATAACTCAGCCTTCTTGTTTTCTTTGAAAGTTAGACCCAAGAATATTTGCTTCTTGACCCACATGGAAGTTGTTAAGAGTGGGCACTTTGTGCCTGGACAATAACAAGAATTCGTTTTATTAATATGCCGTCTAAATACCAAATTTTACATTATCGACTGCTTGCTAGAGTGTACTTTTTGTGTGTCCTGTCCAACCTAATTTTCTCACTAAAAACTTTGCCATCTTTCCTGCTGAGACTTTCTTTTTACTACTTTGTGTTGGCTTCTCTCCTCTGTCTGCCCATGCTGTGATAAAATAGAGCTAAAGTCAAACCTTTTAGAAACCTAATTAAGTGTTTTTGTTTCCAATACCGATGATAAAATATCACTGACCAGAAATGTAAAGAGCATCAGAGGGAAAAAACCCATAAATAACTCCCCAAAATGTAAGGACACACATCAGTAAAGAGAAAAACAACTCCTTGAATCATGCCGCCATGCTGGGGCACTTTCATGAGGCTTATGTATAAAGTGGTGCTTTTATAGCTGCTGGTCAGGACTGTGATTGGAGTAACTGTTGGGGCTCGTATTGCTGTTATTGTTGGCATTTCAAATTTGAGAATCACTTGTTTATCTCTTTACCATAACCAGCTGCCATTGCAAAAATGGATTTATTCATAAATTCCACAGACCGAGAGGACCTGAAGCTGAAAGCAGGTCAGCTTTAGCTTCATAGGCTATAAGTCCTGAGCATTTCAGAAAGAGAGTTTTTCCAGAAGTTTTATGGTTTTGGTGAATTATGAAGTCCTTGAACTATTGTTGGCACTATAATTTTTCAAGACACTGGAAAATCACCAAGAAAATGACTAAGAAGAGTTTTAATGCATTGCCATATAGTTGTTAAAGTTCAAGTGGTAAACAAATAAAGGATGGAAATGTCATTCTGGTTTCTAAATATATCGTAATTTCTTTGAGATTCCTCTTATCAGGAAACTTCCGCCCTTAAGATTCTTTGACATCTAATTTGTTGAACTGTTTATAAAACACAGAAATGTGAAGATTCATTAGATGTTGTTTACAAAATATTCACGGACCAAACTAGAAAAAAAAATCCACTTTGAAATCCTAACTGTTGAATATAGTCTGACTGTGATATGTTCTTAGGGGGATTGCCTGATGTTTCTATGCCTAGGAAAAATTTGACATGAGAGCACTTTTGACTTTGTGTGGAAGGTTACATTACTTTTCAGCAAATAATAATTCTCTTCATCTCTATCTCCATGGGAAAATTCTGTACTACTCTATTCTGTTGATGTTGGGCTTGGTCATATGGCTTGCTTTGACCAATGAGATACTGGTGCATGTGGTGTGAGGAGAGGCTTGACATCTTGACATGTGCCTGTGGAGTTTGCTTTTTCCTCTTATGTTGTGCCTCTGACATAAAATATATGTACTGTAGCTAGCTCTGTTGTGTAAGGATAAACATATTCATGCACAAAACAGATGTGAACCCAAGCTGCAGCTCGGAATTAAGTCTGATCCCAGCCTAGATCAGTTGAATTCCAGCCCACGTGAGCTAGCTCCAGCACACCTGTGAATCAACGCTCCAGAAATAAAACTTTTGGAAAAAGGTTTCCAGTAGGGGATGGGGAGATGGTGAGGTGTAAAACTAAAGAGGGTTAAGTTATGTAAAGGGTTTCCCTTTGGGGGTGGCCATCAAGGGAGTCAGTGCGGCAGTCTCAGCCTAAAACTTGAGTCTTCTCAGAATTGCTTATAAAATATTAGTGAAATTTCATTTTGGGTTCACTCAAGAAGGTTTTGACTAGGGTAAGGAGGAAATTACTTTTCAATATAATGAACAACAATGTGAAGGCTTCCAAGAAGTAAGAGATGAGTTTATTGAACATCTAGGATTGCTGTGGACAAATGTTGCAGCTGTGGGAACTGTTGAGAGCTGAAATTGAACCCAGAGCTGCAGCCTTGTTCCAGTGGGGCATATCTATCCAATGAGATACCTTTTTCTGATTCACAAAAAACATCATATATGGGAGCTACAGCCCTGAGTACAGTTTCTTCTCCAAGAATATTTGCATCTACAGAAAGTGATGACAAGAGCGATTTAGTATTGATAGAAATTTAGGCATTGAGGCAGGTTGGTGAATAAGACATCTTTTAGTCAGAGTGTCTTAAAATAGCTTCTTAAATAATATAGAATATTTATTTAGATGGCTGCCCCTGCTTACTGTCTTCTTTTGGCTCAGTAAAGCTAACCAACTCCAAACACAAATTGAGTCTTCTTTTTTGTTTACTCACACAAATGAGTAATTACTAATTTCTTCCAAATATCGAACAAAATGTAATCATAAAGGTTCTTCCTAATTCTTGTAAGGTAGAAATCTAACAATCAGGGTGATGCAATCAGTATATCTGAGATCCATTCATTGCAATGTGGAAATCCAGATGTGTAGGGTTCTGTTTGTTGGCGTTTTAGCATTGAATGGTTTTCTCATGTGGTAAAACTGCTGACATCTCTTTGATTGATCTTTGCTGAGAGAGTTTAATCAATGTTGCCTTGCTATATGCTTGACCCTTCAGATGTACCAAATTAAATTTGATGTTGTCTTGGGTGGATTATTGAGTGTTGTTTTTCTATTTTCTGTGAGATGTTTTGTTTCTGTAGAAATAAAATAAAACTCAGTTATTGCCCTGTGGCATCTACACTCCAGGACTTTAAAAGTGTGTGATGATAATTATGGAGTTTAAAAGTGTACTTCAGTCTTTAAATAAAAGACTTTGTTCACTAAATTTGGTTTTAGGTTAAGTTCCAGGAAAGCCTTCCGTCTTCTCACCAAATACATGACAACACTTGTTTCCCTAAATAACAGGTCTATTCCACGAGAAAAACCTAGAATGTGTGTACTCCAAGTGAATTAAATGGTAAACTATCCTTTATAGCGGAACAGTTAAGTTTACTTTTTGTTGGTTTTTGAAGACAACAAATTGCCTAGTTATTAACTAAGTTTAATATCTTGGATTGAAGAGTCAGAAAACATATTTTCTGCTCATGTAAATAGGACAAATGTTAGTATTAAATATTCAACATCTGAAATTATCTATTATGGACTAATGCCAGTATAAACCAAAAGCTTCATAGATGAATTTGGCAGGATGTATTCATAATAGTTTTTATAAATATAGTTAGCATTTGTAATGAGAAATTCTGCTATGATGGAAATGCCCAAAGTAGTTGGCTACTCTTAGATATTTACGTAATGCTGCCAGTGATGATTATAGATTTAAAAATAGTATGCCTAGCATGATATAAAATTATAAAAATGATCAACTGAAAGTAGTTGCAAATATAAATCACAGTAATGCCTTTAATCAATAGTACCAGTGATAGTAAGATTCCTGGTGGTAGGTTTTGAAGGGTGGATTGGTGGATTGGGTGGAAGATTGGAAGACACGGTGAAAACCTGTGGCCCTGAAGTTTCAGTTACTTATATTTCCTTGCTTGAGGAATGTATCTCTCCTATTAGGGACAGGTAACATTTTTTGATCAATTTATATGTCTTCTAAGGGTATACATATGGAAGGGGAAAGAAATACCTACAAACCAGCACATTCATCAAATCCACCCTTGTGATCTGAGGAATGGCTTCTTATGGCTACCAAATGTTCTCAAATCCAGCTGGCTGCTTTAGGGACTAATCACATTAACTATGTAGACTAGACTTCACGTATGTGGCTATGTATGCTTTGTGTATGAACAAAAGACTTGTTCCACTACTCACATACAAACGCTTCTTTTTCTAAGCTTTTCAGGGTTTCAAATATAATACACATTTTATTTCCTTGAATGTGTCATTTTCCAATGAGCCTCTTTTTATGTATCTCTTATTGACAACACTTGGCTTGTTTGCAAAATGGCATTATCTAAACTCAGGGAAAACACTTACCTCCATGACCATCCCAAGTTCAATCCCCACTCTAACATAAACCTGATCAACTCTAAGAAGCTCTGAGGAATAACAAGTATGGTTTAGTCTTCCTTAAAAGAACTTGGAAAAACCAAGCCATACTTTGTACCTAGACTCCCAAGGTAACAGTCATTTGTTATATAGCTTATGAATTAAAAAATTAAAAAAAAAGAACAAATCTATTTATTACACAAAAACTATACTGGGATCTCCTTAATTTTCAGTCTCCACTACTGTTTTGACAGGGTGAAATAATCCCAAGAAACCTAGTGAGAGGGTAAAATATAGATTTTTATGTATGTAATAAATCTTGTATTGTGTAGCTTGATGAGTGTTTTTCATGTCTAAAAAGGCGATTTCTTGTTTGTTGGGGAAAAGGGGACTTTAGTGGCAATAAATAATTGAATGTAATAAAACCCCATCAGCTCCTGATAGTTCATCTGTTGATCATTTTTTAACCTGTTGACAGGGAGGATATTTTCAACTCAAATCTTCTGTTTCTGAAAACAAGTAAATATACTAACTCCTAGGAAAATATGGCAAAGTAGGCATTTTTATTTCTATTTTAGTGTTTCTGGATATATGCAGTGTAGTCTTTTTTTTTTTTTTCTTCTAACCACATCTGTCCTAACAGCATTACATTTTAAAGTATAATGTCCTCTTTCAATCACTGTGACTGCTAACTTTATCATCTGTAAAAGCTTCCCCAGAGGTTGGTCTCTTCAGAAGCAGAGATTTTTCATAACTGGTCTATCAAGATTTTTTTGTTTTTTGTCAAGAATTTATCTAAAAACAGGTTTTTGCATGTTTTTCCTTTTGCACTTTCTAAGCAGTATGGATTTTGCCTCAGCATATTCCTTTCTTGCCCTTGAGTATTCTGTAGAGGTCAGCCAGTAAAAGTACAGAGTGCCTAGGAGGGTTCCAAGGCCTCAGAGTCAGTGTAAGCCACTTTTGCTATTTACATTGTAAAATGATGTGATTAAAAGCCAGGTCTAGAGAAAAATGCTTTCCTGATTGTGTTGCAGTTCTGCCATTACCTTGCAGAGAAAGAGCACAGCTGGGGTAAGCTTTGATGCCTCGAGGCTCTGATTTCTTGAAAGATTAGAAAAAAATCTATGTAGCAGGATTTGTTGATAAATTTACTTTTCTCCATGTACAAGTAGCACAATGGACAGGTGGTTTTGTCAAGGAGACCAGCACTAAAAAAAAAATGACTCAAAGGGCATGTTGTAGAGTAAGTGGGATAATCCTAAATCATGGCAAATGTATTGATGTTACCATGGTTCCCCTTTGGAAATATTTAATTCCTGCAATGTTCACTGTGGACAATGAACGAATAAGATTTGAGAGTTATCACTTCCATCCCTCTGGGTAGGAACACTCTCTGCAGCTGTCACAGAGCAATAAAATAAAATTTAAAATGTCTCACATACATTACGTATGCAACCTTTGTATAGTTTGTAGTTCTCTTTACTTTCATGCCCTTCACCAATAAGTTAGAGACTCTTTTGAGAATAGCAACCAAATTCTGTCCTGTTCCTCTCTACCACATGGATTAATGCTTTGCTCCTGCTAAAAATTCAATAAAGATGTTTAAAAGAGTATATAAAATGAGAATGCCTTTACAATATTAGGAAATTATACAGGGGATAAACTTTTATATTTAGTGATAGCTGAATTTGATGAGGGACTGAAAGTGTCACGTTAGTTCATTAAATGTAGATCTTTGTTGTCTTCGTGGTCCTGTCCTTTTATTTTCCTCTTTCTCTATTTTTGCTCTTGGAGAGCTCATCATCTTTCGTAATTTTCATCAGTCATCTTCGGGTTGGTGACTCTCTAACTTAGAATTTGAGTCTTATCTTTTGTCCTTATTTCTACTCTCATTTCTTACTACTGCCTCAAACTCAATCATGTCCAGAATTCTCACCAGAATGAGCTTTCTCCTCTTAAATTTTGTGTTGGCATGTAATTTTACCATTTATCAATCCATGGATACTTTATTTTGATCCTCATTACTGCGTCTCTGACTTAATTTTACTATATTTTGTGCATTTATTATCATCTCTTGGATTAATTTCTTTTCTATTCTTGCTGTCCACTACTCAGTCTAGACATGACCCCAAGCCATGCATACTTTATAGCATCTGACTCTATTCACTTTCCTCTCTAGATCAGGAGTTGTTAAACTTTTCTTTTGTTAAGGGCTAAATATTAAATATGTTGGGCTCTGCAGGTCATAAGGTTTCTGTTGCAATGACTTTATTCTATTAAAAAGTAATCACTTCTCCCAGTCTTTGAGACTTAACATGGAATACCACTACTAATTAGTGGGTCCCTGAGCTTTAGGATTTCCAGAGTGAAATCGTAGGGATTTCTTAGGTCTCTTTTGGGCATGCATGCTACCTTGGCACCTGATTGTGCACCTTTTGAAAAATATTTCCCTGTATACATTGCTTTTTAAAAATTTCTTAATT
This sequence comes from Loris lydekkerianus, assembly GCA_963574355.1. Taxonomy (NCBI): domain Eukaryota; kingdom Metazoa; phylum Chordata; class Mammalia; order Primates; family Lorisidae; genus Loris; species Loris lydekkerianus. The sequence continues at coordinate 17,627 of CAUYPK010006238.1, forward strand.
TCTCAAAGATTCTGATCCCAGCTTTTTCTCAGGACCTTATATATTCTGTCACATTTCTCTTTCTATAATATCTTATATTAGGCATCTGCAGTTCTGGAGTCCTTCTGCAGTTTTCACGTGCCATGACAACCACCATTGTTTTCCATGTCTTTCACCACCACCTTGGGATTCCACCATTCCCTGTCTGAGCTCTGCGTCAGGCAAATGGAAACCAGCTACTTGTGCAGACTATGGACAGATTAACATTGCAAATATCTTATTTTCCTGGTTCAAGGGAGAAAACCAAGAAACAAGTCACTTTCTTTTGAATACGCATTATTGGGGAGGAAAATTGGGCAAAGGCAAATAAAAATGCCACAAAACTGCCTACCATTTTGAATGAGACTTTTTTCTTAACTAGGTGTTTTCTTGCTGCTGTTGATCTTTGACTAGTTTCCAGAACTCTACAAAATTATTTCAATCTATAGTTATTTTAAAAATGTTTCCATGGAGGAATAAAGTTCTGGAGACTTCTAGTCTGTTGTCTTGCTGTCACTATCAGAATACTAGTTTTAAAGTAGAGCAAAACGAATATGAGTAATCTTTGAAAAGTATACCTTTTATCTCAAAGGCTAAAAGAGCTTTGATTAGTGATGTTGAGAAATTGCCTGTTGGCCATTTGTATGTCTTTTTTTGAAAAATATCTATTCAACCTGTTTGCCTATTTTTAAATCAATATATTTATTTTCTTGCTAATGAGTTTTTAAGTTTCTAATATATTTTGGATATTAACCTCTTGTCAGATGTATTGTTTGTAAATATTTTCTCCCATTCCATAATTTGTTTCTTGACTCTGTTGGTTGTTTCATTTGCTATGTAGAGGGTATTTTTTGTTGTTGTTGTTTTCTTTTTCATTTCATATAATCCCATTCATCTATTTTCTTTTCTTGCCCGTGCTTTTCAGGTCATATAAAAAATAATTGTCCAAACCAATGTCTAGAGACTTCTCCTTATGCTTTCTTCTACTAGTTTTACAGTTTCAGGTCTTTAATCCATTTTGAGTTCGTTTTTGGATATGGTATGAGATGAGGGTCTAATTTCACTCTTCAGTACATGGATATCCAATTTTTCCAGCACCATTTATTGAAGAAGCTATCCTTTCTCCATTGTGTGTTTTTTGTATCTTTGTCAAAAATCAGTTGACTGTAAATGCATGGATTTATTTCTGGGCTCTCTATTCCTATAGCAAAAATTTCATCTACATTGAGTGGAGATTGCTTGGGTACTCTGAGTAGATGTTTATGGCCAATTCAGTGCTGTTAGGCAGTTCAAGTAGGGGGTCAACTGAAATGGCTAAATCCAATCACTTGTAGATAATCAAAATGTGAGCTAATTATATTCTGGAATGGTGGGAAACTGCTTTGTAGAAAATGAATGCTTTTAATCTTGAGTGACATACTTGTAGTTTATAAAATCTTCCATTTTTCTTTTTTTTTAAAATTAAATCATAGCTGTGTACATTAATGCAATAATGAGGCACCATACCCATTTTTCTAATACAGGCAGATTTATTAAATTTACTTTCTGCCAGGTGATAACATGCTGACAATTTTGCCAAGGAATTCTTCTAGATGAAATTTAAAAGAGGAAAAGAAGATATTTCTTTATTTTGTAATATCACTTATGTTTATGAATATAGAGATCACTGAGCCCTGGAGAAATGCAATGTCTAATGTTTATTCCCTAAAAAAACATTTTTTTTATCCATTAGAAGAAATTTATTTATAGTTTTAATGCTCTTTGCTCCTCTCACCACCCTAGTTTCTTTTCCTGATCTTTTCTTTTTCATATAATGAGGTCACCACTCCCTTAGATGTTAGATCTAGTTAACCTAGATGCCTGGAATTGATTTTTGTCTGCTCTTTCCCCCTCCTTTATTCCTATATCAAAGTAGCCACTAAGTCCTGTTATTTGTGTCTTGATTTTAGAATTTCTTGATTTTATTTTTCCTCTCAAGTGTTGTAGAAGCTATCAGAATTTAAAATACTCACCGTCTTTCATGTGAACTCATTCCTTCTTAATTGAGTTCTTAAATTCTACTCTTATCTCTCCCATCAAATCTACCCTTCCTCGGTCATCAGAGTCATCTTTCTCAAATGTAACTCTGTTCTATCAGTCGCGTGTTTAAAAGCCTATATTTGCTTCCCATTCAGAAACTTCAGGATAAAGTTCCAGTGATTTCCCTATGAGGCAGGCTAATGATGGCCACACAGTCTTTGATACTTCTCCCATTGAGAAATGGGGTCTGTGTTCACTCCCGTTAAATGTGGATGGACTCTGACTATTTTAACAAATGAGAATATGACTGAAGTAAAGTTGCTCCTGTTTGGGGGATTAGAATTTGAGACTGGCTGTTTATATTTTTGTGGACTAACTTACTCTTGGGATACTCCATCTTGGTACCTAACTGCCATGCTATGAGCAATCCATTCCATATGGAGGGGCTACATGTATGTGCACCAGTTGACAGTTCCAGCTGCATTCTCAACATCAATTGCCAAGATGTTATTGAGTAATCTTGAACCTCCAGCACAATTAATTGAGCATTCACATGGATTTCAGCTCTGGCTGACATTTGACTGCAATATCATAGACCTCAACATACAACCACAGACATGAGCCCTGTCAACCCAGAGAAACAGGACAGATAGTAATGAACTGTTGTTTTAAGCTACTGAGTTTTGAATTAGTTTGTTATGTTGTAATAAATAACAAAAAACTGGACTTAAAATGTGCCATGTGATTCTTTTTAGACTTGCTCTTTAAACTGCATCCTGTAATTATTCCACAAACATACTATATTTCAGCTAATCTCTAAATACTAAATAATCTCTAAATTCTTTTGTGACTCAATATGTTTGCATGTGCCTTGCCTTTTCCTGGAATACACTTCTACTCCTTGTCTACCTGGAACATTCTTATTCCTTTTATGACTCAGCTGGTGTTACCTATTCTGTTAGAACATTTTTGTCTTCCTCTGAGTAGAATTAGTTTCTCCTTTTACTGAGCTCTCATTATAGCCTGGATTACAGATCTTATTATATACTGTATCATATTGTTTTGTGATTTTTATTCCTTGCTTTCTTTTGGAGAGATGTGATCATGTCTTATTTAACACTGTATTCCTAGAACTTGGCAGAGCTCTGGCATAGAGTGGATAGTACATTTGTTTGTGTCTCTGTGTGCCTGTGTATGTATATGTGTGTGAATGGGTAAAGCATATTTGTGTGCCTGGGGCAGGGAAAATATATCTAATATATTAGACTATCTTAGGTTTTTCCTTTCTTCTTTTTTAGATAAAATATAATTCAATGATCTGATGTGTGATGACAGAAATCTTCCAGAGTTATTGTAATTAGTAGGCCTTCAAATTAATATTTCAGAGAAGGTAAATGAATTTCATAATTTTTTTTTTTTTTTGAGACAGAGCCTCAAGCTGTCTACCCATCTACCCTGGGTAGAGTGCCAGTGCTGTGGCGTCACACCTCACAGCAACCTTCAACTCCTGGTCTTAAGCGATTCTCTTGCCTCAGCCTCCCAAGGACCTGGGACTACAGGCGTCTGCCATAACGCCTGGCTATTTTTTGGTTGTAATTGTCATTGTTGTTTGGCAGGCCTGGGCTGGATTAGAACACGCCAGCTCTGGTGTATGTGGCTGGCACTTTAGCCGCTAGAGCTACAGGCGCTGAGCTTTATTCCATAAATTTAAGAGACTTGTTTTGAAAATCAAAATTCAGTGACATAAGCATATACATGTATATATTTGATATACTATAAAATCAAATCAGTGATCTATTGGTCTAATGATTCCTTTTATGAAAACCTATCCTTGGGCTGGGTGCAGTTTCTCCCGCCTGTATGTATTCCTAGCACTCTGGGAAGCCAAAGTGGGTGGATTGCTTGAGCAAGGAGTTCAAGATCAGCCTGAGCAAGAGCGAGACCCTGCCTCTAAAAAAAAAAAAAAAAAAAAAAAAATAGCTGGGCATTGTGGTGGGCAGCTGTAGTCCCAGCTACTCGAGAGGCTGAGGCAAGAGGATTCCCTGTGTTCAGAAGTTTGAGGTTGTGAGCTATGATGCCATGGCACTTTACCCAGGGGGACAGAGTGAGACTCTCAAAACAAACAAACAAAAGAAAACCTATCCTAGCTACGATAAAATAGGCAATGCTGAAGTAACAACCGCCAAAAATATTCAGGTACATTTAGTGGCTATTTATTACTCACACAAAGTTTGCTTTATTTCCAGAGATGCTCCAGGAAAACTTTTTTCCAACTAGGAAGTGACTCAGGAATCCAGCAGGTCCGATCTTCTGATTTCATCTTCACCACATGGCCTCTCCATTTGCTGAGGACAGATGCAAGCAAAGAAGGTTAATGTAAGACTTTCTTCCTGCCTCAGTGTTAAAATGAAACATAACTCTCCATTTTCTTCCACTTCTAGTCCATTTGCCAGAATTGATCACATGGACCTGTCTAACTACAAATCAGTGAATGCTTATAATCTTTCCTCTTCTTTTTTTACCCCTGTAGCTTACTCTAAGGTTTACATTGTAATTGGTTTTTTATATGTTAGTTTTATAATAACTTTGACTATATGCAATAGAATTTGATTGCAATTCCAGACAGATTAGAGTACTTCAAAAGATTCCCCAGCCAAAATTCTATGGTATACAGGAAATACCTTAATAGAAATGGAAGTGACAAATGAAATTTCTATACTGTAGAAGAGATGACTGATCAGTAAGATCAGCCAAAAAAATTGATAATACATGTATATAACATGTTCTCTGCAGAGCCCTCATTATGAGTTATTTTCTGCTATTGATTTTGTGATATATGATCTTACTCTAAGGTAGACTATGGTTTTCTCATCAACATTTGTCTTTTATATCAAACAATGTCCAAATTCACTGTGTGTTCAGGTTTTTTCTGTATTTCCACTTTTGAGTATGCAGTATGCCCTTCCCCACCTAGTATCTCTGTTATGTATTATATAATTTGTGAAATCTGAGCCCAAGGAAAAATGTTATTCAAGGTTTGGTCTTGACTATCTCAGTAGTTTGGGTTTGCCTCAAGTTTCCTGAATGCCATATTTGCATTTTCTCTAGTAATTACAGGAAAGGGGGTCAAGAAGAGGAAGCAATAAGTACAGAAACATCTGGGTCCTATTGTGTAGCTACATTCAGTGCCATCATTAATCTTTAAGATCCTCGCCCCTATTTACTAATAAACAGTGAGTTCATCCAGAGTATCACAGCAATCAAAGTTAAGTGGTGAAGTTAATTGGAATCCAGCAGCCTCCTGTATCCTGTCTATAGCTATTCCTCTGTCTTAAGCACAGAAGTGATCGATGATCCTGGTCATGTTTTTGACTAAGAAGGGGGAAAAAAAAGTAAAAAAAAAGTGATTAAAAAAAGAAGATGGGGTTTGGATTTTAGAGTTCTATTTTTTTTTTTTTTTTTAGATTTGGAACTTAAACGATGTAGCTTGAGGGGAAGAAGAATCAGGGATTCTCTGGTGTTGCTGTTTCCTCTTTGTGGCCCTACGAGGTTGGGGGCACAATATTTAGCAGCTTTTTACTCAGCAGGGACAGCAGGGAGGAGAAGGGGAGGCAACATGAAGAGGGGAAGTCTAATAGTCTCCCCACTTTTTCCTCCATTTCTGCATATGTGATTTAACTTTCGGACTTGACTGGCTTGTATCGTTTCTTAAGGCAGCTGCATGCTGCTCATTTAGGGTTTCTGTGAGTGCATGTTCCACACAGCGGAAGAGTAAAACGTGGAATCTCTGATAAGATGGTCAATATAATCTTCTGAACTACCTGTTCCTGTTACCTACCTTTAGGAGTCCAGAGAATGCAGGGTAGAGTACGGGACAGGAGAGAGCTGTATGGACAGAGGAATTTAGAGATACGAGGAGAGTTCCTTTCAAGTCTTCAACTGACTACTTATTGATGTGTGTTTGTGAGGGAATAGAGCAGTATTTTTCAACCATTTTTTATCTCATGGTACACTTGAACCTATAGTTAAACTTCTGGGACACATTTACGGTAAATTATGTTGTTAAAAAAAAAAAAATATATATATATATATATAATTACTGTTTTTTGAACTTCTCTCAAAAATAATTTAATTAATGATACTTTGATTTTTTTTTTTTTTTGAGGCACACCTAAGATCCTCTCACAGCACACCAGTGTGCTGCAGCGACAGGTTGAAAATCACTGGGATAGAGACTATATAAGAAGTCATTCAAAAGGATTAGAGAGACTAATCTCCAGTGTTCACTCAGGGCCAGGAATAATTACTGCTCCCACCAGCCAGAGTGAAAAACCTCATAATTCATGAGATGTTGGGTAGAATACTCAGAAATGGAGAAAAAAATTTCCCTAGATTAAATGATGTCCTGGTCTCAACAAAGAAAGCTTAAAAGTAAATCTGATATAGAAAACAGAAAATAGTAGAGAACTAGAAAAAGACGAGCAATGAAATAAGAAAGTACACAGAAGATACAAATAAGGATCAATGACAAAAAACAAGTAAATAAAATCAGTGATACCAAAAGCTAGTGTTTAAAGAAGATTAATAAAATTGATGAATTTATAGCCAGACTCATGAGAAAAAAAAAAAAGAGAGAGAGAGAGAGAGAAAGAGAGAGAGAATAAACACAAATTACTAGTATCAGGAGTGAGAGGTGACATTACTATGGATGTGAAAAAGGTAATGAGGGGATGTTATGAAAAACTTTGTTCAATAAATTTGATGATTGAGACTCTACTGATATTAAAAATGTCAGTACTCTACTATCCTCCTATTCACTCATTATTTTGTAAAAATTCTGATCCCTAAATATCTCTAAAACTTGTTGACTTCTATCTATCCTCTAGCATCATATTCTGGCTTAGGCCAACATCTTATCTCCTTGTTAATGAAACTCTTAGCTGAACCCATGGACTCTCCCTGCTCCTTATATTTTTAAAATTTGGAAACCTTATTTTAACACTCCTATTCATGTTCAAGTGATTTTTTTAAAATTAAACGAGAGAGAAGTTCAAACTTATTAATACAATCAAACTCTTCTAGCTGTTTTTCTCATAACTCTCCCTTCCCATTCTATGCTCTAGTGATAAACTGTGCTTTCGGTTGCCTCTGCACACATGCCTTTCCATTTTGCCTATAAACTCTTTCCTTCTTAATATTAATTTAGCTAACTTTTTCCCTCTATTAGTTCTCAGCTAAAAAATACATTCTTTCAGAAAGTTTTTCTTGGCCACTCTTATCTAAGCATTCCTTATGTGCTGTCAAAGCTCTCTACATGTTCCCATCCCAACACTTACACACTATATTATCGTTGAACTTCTTGGAAAGTTCATCAACATGAAGAAATACTTATTTTGTTCCTATATTTACTTTCTCATACAACAGAGGCACATATAGTCTATAAATAATTGTTAGAGTGACAATTTACTCTTTTTAAACCTTCAATCCAATGGCCCTCTAAATTTTCAACACAGTTTATTTTAGGCAGGATACAATTAATTTTTTGATTCTAATTTCTGATGGTCTATTGATACATGATCCATATTGAAACATGATTTTCTTTCTCTTAAATTTTTTTGATTTTATTTTTATTTTTTTATTAAGTCATTTGTACATAGATCTATTTTCTTGATTTTATATGTATTAACCTTATCGATCAATTATCCAAAAGTGAATATTGGTGCAGTAATTTACTTTTAGACTTTTGTGATTATTCATAAGCCATGAGATGAAAGTAGAGAGCTTTCAATTAGATTATAGCATTTTATTCAATTGAAGAGTGTATAATTGAGCAGTATATTATACTTTATGAAATTGCCTTTGCTTTTAGTATTATTCCAAAGTTCTTTTCATTTGGCTTTGTTCTTTTGACCAAAGCACCTTCTAGAATCAAATGCTAAGCAAATCCTATTCTTGGGGAGATCCCTTTGCCATCACTTAGATAGTAATTCTTATATCAGTTCTCTTCTATTTTTAAAATCTTGGGTAATTTTTAATCAAAATCAAAAACAACCTCTCTCTGCTAACCAGAGACAATGCTAATTGCTTCTTGGCAATTTCTTCTTTCATTTATATTTTACTTCTTCCTCCTCCTCACTTTTTTTCCTAATTATAATAATCATTTTGTTTATTGCTAAAAATTTCAACTATACATCAAATAGGAAGGGGAATAACATCCAGAGAAGAGGCCCTGTTCACATTTAGGTGTCTTTTTCATACCAATATGCTATATATTGTTGTAGTTGCTTCAAATATTTTTACCTTGTTAGAATTTAATTTTTGAATATTAGAATATTCAACTATTTTCCCCTTATCAGATTTTAATTTTTGTCTTTAAATTTTGGTTCTAAAATTTAAATATAGAGACTTTTCTCTTTTGCACAATGTAGAGGATGCCAAGAGCCAGATGACTTCTGAGCAAGATGATTTGCAGCTTGGGGGGGGGGGGAGGTGGACCCTTGGGCAATTCATCCGCAGGTGTTCATTGCAGAGAAAGAGCCTGAGCCCATAGCAATCCTTAGGCACATAGTCATTGTCTAATACTCCCCTCATCTGTCATGTACCATCTCAATAAAAGGCTACTGCAGAGGTTGCCCAGGGCTACCCTGCAATCAAGGTTAGCCCATCTCCTGCAAGCTAGTACTTCTAATCTGGGTCACACCTGGTTCCTTCCTGCAGTGATCAAGACCAGGGCCATAGTGGTTGCAACACGTAATCAAATCTATTTATTTCACTGCTTTTATACTTAGAAATGACTTTTTCACATAGAGTGACCATATTTACCTATTTTGTCCTCTTTTATATTTTTTTCAGTTTTTGTAGTGAATTGTATAGATTACATGTCTTTTAATTTTATAAGTTTATTAGTTCTCTGGTAAACAGTATTCTTTAAATTATAGTCAATTGGCGGTGTCTATAGTTCAGTGGGTAGGACGCTGGCCACATGCACCAGGGCTGGTGAGTTCAAACCCATCCAGGGCCAGCTAAAACAAAAAAATAGCCAGGCATTGTGGCAGGTGCCTGTAGTCCCAGCTACTTGGGAGGCTTAGGCAAGAGAATTGCTTAAGCTCAAGAGTTTGAGGTTGCTGTGAGCTGTGACGCTACAGCACTCTACCGAGGGCAACAAAGTGAGACTGTTTCAATTAAAAAAAATTATAGTCAATTATGTGCATCTTTTCTATTGCAATGTTTCTCTAAACAAATATTAAAGTCTTTTATAGATTAGTATCTGTTCATGTTATTTTATATGTTTATATGATTGTCTACCTTGTACTAATACAATACTGTTGATTGTTTAACTAATGTTTCGTTTATAACTTTTAGTATTAACTAAAACTTTTCCTCTATAACTTTTTCTCTCCAATTTTATTACCTGTTTTAACATCTTTAAGTTTGATAAATTTTGGAGTTATTTTGTCAAGATTCAAATAATCATATTGGGTCTCTGATATTGTTTCATTACTTATATATTAATTTCAAAGTAGTGAACATATGAAATATTTATTACTACACCTATTATAACATTTATGATCAATCCTCCTATAAAAATATGCTATCTCTTATAGAATTTTTCTGTTATTTTACATGTCTCAGGTATTTTGAATATAGTTACATCTAGTAAATTAGAGATTTTGTTATTGCTACAGTAAAAATCAACTTTATTTCTTTATTTTTCTATTTTCTTTTCTAATGAAGTACTACTATTTATTTAAATATGTATATATCTAGTGAAAACAAGTGATGTAAACAGATTTGATGCAGAGAAAGAAGTCAGTATAGGCTTTCATAGTTGACCAAAGGTATAAAAAAGAAAAAGGATTTAAAAATGGACAAAAAGATGGGGATATTTCCGACAATTTAGAGTAAACAGAATTATGGAGATGAGCAAGGTTGGAAAGCACTAAGATTATGGAAAACCTTGGGTACTAGATAAGGGCTATAATAATCCAAACAGCATTGTAGTCACATAAGCATGGACCATCACATCAGTGAAACATGTGTTCTGGAGGAGAAAGTGGTATACCCACAAAGTGCCACTTTAGAAAGGTAATCTTTAGATGAAGTTTAGGTTTGGTATATTAGTCTTTTCAAATTGCCATTACAAAATGCCAGATATTCTGTGGCTCAAAACAAGAGGAATTTATTTTTTCACACTTCTGGAGGCCAAAAGTCCTTGTTCCAGGTGGCAGCAGACAAGTTCCTGGTGAGGGGTCTCTTCCTGGCTTGTAGATGTCTGTCTTATAGCTGTGTGTTCACATGACGTTTTGTGTGTGTGTGTGTGTGTGTGTGTGTTGGGAGTGTGTGGGGAGAGCATGAACTCTGCTCTCACTCTTCTTATAAGGACACTTGTCTTAGAAGATTAGGGCAGTGCCCTTCGGGCCTCGTTTAACTTAATTATTTACTCATGGGCCCTATCTCCAAACATAGCTGTATAAATTGGGGGTTGGGCTTGCAACATACAAATTTTGGGGGGCTCAAACATTTCATCAGTAACATTTTATTCACAAAGAGGAGAGCCTGGAAGGATGCTGGCTAGATTGGAGGCAATGAGAGGATGGAGATGTGAGAGAAATTTTGAAGGAGGATACAGGAAAAAAGAACATCAAAGGTGACTGTTGAATCCTTACTTTTGAAAGCCAGAAGAGGGAACAAAGTTTTAAGTACATTATTGTGAATATGCTTATTATATATCTTATTTGTACCTCATGCTACCCAGAGGGACTATAAAGATGACATTAGAAAAACTACCCACTGTGTACATTTAGATTATGACTTGCTTGGCTGCTTTTATTCATCATATCATGTTATACTACCATATTGTTCATGCCAGAGTATAAAGTTTTAGAGAATGGTCATATGTCCTATTTAAAGTGAATTTTACAGATCCCAGGGAAGTATCTTCTAGTTGTATATACTTACTACTTAAAGGTAATAAATAGCCCTTTAGTATCAGTAACATAAAACAAAGGAAGTCTATAAAAGAATAGGAGGCCAGTGTCTAGGTTGGTTGCATTTTACTGTTTGGGGGAAATATACTATTGATATTCTGGGCATTGTTTAAATATCATAGAAGCCTTAGGATAGAATCATAGGGACATTTTTTAATAAGACAAGATTTTCATGAAATTGGGAGATCATTCATTATTAAGTTCTCTTACAATCCAAGGGCAGCAAACTTTGCCTAAAAAGGGGCACATAGTAAATATTTTGGGCTTGGCAGGCCACAAGTTCTGTGCTGCAACTACTCAACTCTGCCAGTTTAGTGTCAAACTGTCCATAGAATGTAAATGAATGAGTATGACTGTGTTCTAATAAAATGTTATTTACAAAAACAGGCTTTGAACTGGATTCAGTTCATGGACTGTAATTTGCCAAACCCCTGGTCTAACTCATTATACAGAGTATTTTATACATTTAAATATTATTGGGATCAATATGTCTTTTACTATTTTATTAGGTGCATGGTACATCAAAAGTGTACATTTGCAGTGATATACAGGCAGTCCTCGATTTACAAACATCTGACTTAATACAACTCACACAAACGGGAGCTGTTACAGGTAATAGGTAAATGAACCTGTTCCAACTTACATGCAAACTCAACAACAAACCTAGAGAGCCTATCTCATTCTTCATCTGAGGAGTGCCTTTATGAATTAGAAAAATTGTCTAAATATCATGTAAGTCACCCTTCTTATGTTTTTTTTTTTCAATTTTATGTATACATGTACATGTGTTTATTTGGTTTCCACTTTTTGCCTTCACAAAATTAAAAAGGCTTAAAATTTAATAACAGTAACAATGTTTAACATAAGAACTAGAAACAAAAACCTCGTAAAGAACAAATGAAGATAAATACAATTGGAAAAGAAATCAGATGATTGCTGCAACAAAACATAGAGCAATAATAATAATAATGCAAAAAAAGTAACATTCACATTGTCAGATAAAAGTATGTCTATCATAGAATGCTTTGATTCTGAGGTTTAGTATGGAGTCATCAGTTAACTTTTTTTATGTTTTTAAATTTAATTTTTAATTATTATATTTTTGACACAGAGTTTTGTTCTGTCTCTAAGGCTAGAGTGCCATAGCCTTATTTTAGCTCACAGCTACCTCAAATTCCTGGGATCAAGCAATCCTTCTCCCAGGCCTCCTGAGTAGCTCGGACTATAGGCATGCACCACCACACCTGGCTAATTTTTCTATTTTTGGTAGAGATAGGGTCTTTCTTTGCTTAGGCTGGTCTTGAACTCCTAACCTAAAGCAATCCTCCTGCCTTGGCCTCCCAAAGTGGTAGGATTATAGACATGAGCCAATGTGCCTGGCAAAAAAAAAAAAAAAAAATTATTATTATTTTTTTGAGACAGAGTCTCACTGTGCTGCCCTTGGTAGAGTGCTGTGACATCACAGCTCACAGCAACCTCAAACTCTTGGGCTTAAGTGATTCTCTTGCCTCAGCCTTCCAAGTAGCTGGGACTATAGGTGCCTACCACAACGCCCAGGTATTTGTTTTGTTTCAGTTGTCATTGTTGTTTAGCTGGCCTGGGCTGGGTTTGACCCCGCCAACCTTGGTTATGTGGCCAGTGCCATAACAACTGTGCTATGGGCTCTGAGCCCCCCAAATATTTTTAATTAACAAAAATTATACATATTTATGGTATACAGCATAATGTTTTTATATTTGTAGACATTATAGAAGTTGCCCCCTTTTTGACAGTAGTTAATAAGAGATCAGCAGACTAACGTAAATTTAGCACTCTTTTTACTCATCTCAAATTCTTGTGTCTCTGTGATAACCTTCTGTAGTCTCCTAGTTAGAATGAATGTCTTTTGTACTCTGCTTCAAAGTTTTTACATGAAAAGAGAATTATGGCATGGAGGTTACAAACATGGTTTGCAAAGCCAGACTCTATGACTTAATGGTTGTATGATGTTCTACATTAAAGTTACTTAAACCTCTGTGGGTTTGACTTTCCTCAAATGGTAAAAATAATATCTCCCATCTCATAAGGTTTTCTTTTTTTGTGTGTGAGTATGGCATGAGTTCATACGCACAAGTAAAGCATTTAGAACCGTGATTGGTAAGTAGTAACTGATTCACACAGTATTATATTATTATTTCAGTACCCCTATTAGATTGTAAGCTCTTTGAGGGCAAAAACTAAGTTTTTCTCTTTGACTATGAAGCTATTTTCATGGAGGATACTGACAGTTAAGTTCATGAACTTGCTGCAGTGCACACATTGGCAGCACTATATAAACAACCCAGTAAAGTTTCTAAATTGGGTATATCAGTGTCTCACAACTGTGTGTGTGTTTACATGTGTCTTGCTGAGGGGCATTTGTTATTGCTATTGTGTGTTTTGTGAGTATTTGCCAAGAATAATTTCTGAATCTGTGAGTAGGAGCAGCATCCACCTGAGCCATCTCAAGGTCTTCATGGCTCAGTACGTTATTTGTTGGCATTGCTGCTTTTAATTTTTCTCAGTCTAGTGGGCAGGGTAATAGCTATATTTATGCTAACTTGAGTCAAAATGTATGGGGACAGAAATGTATTAAGTAGTCTCATTATCTACCAACTTTTTGTTTAGTCTCAAGTATGAGATTTTTTTTCTTTGTCTTTGAACCATTTCTATATTAGAAAAACTTCCTCAGGCTATTCCTGAAAAGTTTTAACAGCCTGATCAATTAGGATTCTCTGGTAGGGCTGGGGAACCTGTGGCCTGAAGGTTTATTTAAAAGATTTGTTCTGTAAAATTTGGATTCCATCAAAAGGCTGCGCTCAAGGATCCAGAAGGCCTGCTAGAGCTTCTAAAAAGCTGGTTGGTCAAGAATCCCAGGGATATTATAAAAGACTTAACTTTAGTACTGATTTTTCTTAAAATATGAACATATACCCTTTGGTTTATCATTTACTGGTTTCGTAAAAATAAGTCTTTCTACTTTGAGTGCTAAACTTAGCTTTGAATAAACAGTAATGTTCTGGGGCTTAGTTTATTTTCTTGTCAAAATCTTTAATAGCTCTTCTTTGTGTGTGTGTGTGTGTGTATGTGTGTGAGCGCAGTTGACTATTATGATAAAATCCATCTAATTAGCTATCAATATTTGACAGAATACTTTTTAGCAGTGCCATTCATTCAACTCAACAGAGCAGTCATTTCAATCAAGGCAACCACACCAGCCATTCAAATTAGAGAATACTGCCAAAGCTGGATTTCATCTTAATGGGCTCCATAAAGAAAATAAAACTTCAGGGTTTCTATTAGCCAATATATTTCATTAATATTGTGACTGAGAATGTCAGTATCCATTCTTGAAGCCATCAGCTTTTAGAATTCATTGTGAATAGATAAGACAAAAGAGGAAACAGGCATTATATATGTTGGTTTTCACTTAGCAACACGTAGACTGATCGTTTATCAGATCAAATGTATATTATATTTGTATAGACTCATATGTGCCATTGACCTCTTCTCTTTTTCTCTTTCCAAATAGGCAGCTATAGCTCTGTTATTTAATTTCTGGGAAACTAGAACATAGTAAAGTGTTACTTTACTTCTCTGAGTCTTATTGTCATTCTTTGTAAAGTAGGGATAATAACATTAGAAGTACTAGTCAGCTTTTGTTGTGTAACAACCACAGTATCTCCAAGGCTTATAAGAATACATATTCATTCTGGCTTACATATTGGCAGGTCAGCTGGGGTGAAGCTGATCTCAGCTGGGCTTGTCTCCAGGCTCTAGATTGGGCCTTCGTCTGCTCTACATGCCCCTCATTCTTCTGAGACCAGCTTTCTGAGACATGTCCTTCTGATGGCAATAGCAAAAGCCCAACTGTGCAAGCACATTTCAAGCCTTCACTTGTAACATATGTGCTAATATTCCATTAATTAAAGCAAGTCACAAGTTCAAAATCAATGGGGGAGAGAATGTGATCCTTCTACAATGTGGTGTAAGGTAGGAAGTGAATACTTTCTGAATAATAATCTAATCCACCATACTTAACCTCACATGCTGATTGGGAAGGTTCTATGAAATTAGGTATGTGAGAGCTCTTTGTCAGCTGTAAGGCACTATGTAACTATGACATTTATAAGTGCTCTGTCATTATAAAATTCTAGCAAGATTCCTTTTGATATTGATCTACTACCCATTCCATAACTTTCTTTTCTTTCTTTCTTTCTTTTCTTTTTCTTTTTTTTTTTTGAATGAATAAGGAGTAGCTAATTTATTCAAGTGAGCCAAAATATCCCCACCTTGGGATTTTTTAGATTTCATACCAGAGAAACACTGAGTCAATTTCATTTGAGTGATTGAAACTATAAACCATAAAATTGATTAGCATCCATGTTTTTCATTATATTTTCAAAAGCAACATGCAATGATAAAGACAAAAGAAAATAGAGCAATGCAAAGATAAAGGACTAACAGAATGAAGAAGGAAGGAAGGAATGGAATGAGGGAACATTTAACTTCTTGCTTACAATTGTTCCTAAGACTGAGAAACATTCTTTTCCTGCTGAGAGAAGCTTGCTTATATAATGTTCAGGAAAGGTTGGAGATACAAAAAGACTGAAAATTTCAGAGTATGCATATCCAAGGCAGCAACCCTGTTTCTGCTTCCTTTTGAGGTAATAGTCCCTGCCCAAAATCCCCACTCTCCTTGTGACCTCAATTCCTGGACACAGCTTTTTGAGTTGTGAGGAGCACCTGTCTTCTTTCTATGTCCTAGATGATCTGATCAGATTCCTTTGTAGGGTTTCGAACTGACACATGTGGAGACAGCTTAAAGCAGTGGTTCTCAACCTTCCTAATGCCATGGCCCTTTAATACAGTTCCTGCGGGTTGCGACCCACAGGTTGAGAAATACTGGCTGAAAGGGTCAAGGTGAAGACTGATGGGCCATGTGCAAGGCAAAGCTGAGGAAGCCAGCCATAAGGAAGAGAACAAGGACTCCTGCAGAGACATGCAGAAGCCCTGAGAAGGGGGGAGCTGGGAGGGAGTAACCACTTTGATTTCATGCCAACCTTCACATCCTCAAGGGATCCTTCAACTTTGATTTGAGCCAAGACTTCTCCATCAATTAGTGTGACCTCGAACAAGTTACTTAACCTTCTCTCTCTCTCTTTTTTTTTTATTGCAGTTTTTGGCTGGGGCTGGGTTTGAACCCACCACCTCCAGCATATGGGGCTGGTGCCCTACTCCTTTGAGCCACAGGCGCCTCCTGTTACTTAACCTCTTTAAAACTCATTTTTCTCATCTGCAAATTGGAGCTAATAGTAGTATCTTTCTCACAGGTTTGTTTTTAGAATAATAATAATAACAAAAAAGATAAACCTGTAATCCTAGCACTCTGGGAAGCCAAGGCAAGTGGATTGCTTGAGCTCAGGGGTTCAAGACCAGCCTGAGCAAGAGCAAGACCCCATCTCTAAAAATAGCTGGGCTTTGTGGTGGGCACCTGTAGTCCCGGCTACTCAGGAGGCTGAGGCAAGAGGATTGCTTGCACCCAAGAGTTTGAGGTTGCTGTGAGCTATGATACTATGGCACTCTACCAAAGGCAACAAAGGGAGACTCTGTCTCGAAGAAGAAGAAAGATACATGTGAAGTGCAGAGGAGTATCTCATGGTAAACTTACACCTAATGTTAATGGTGTAATTATGATAATATCATATAATAAAAATACAATGACAATGAAGATTAAGCTCTTTCCAGTTCTAATTCCCATCAATCTCAGATACTGTCTTTATTTCTCAGTGACAGCTATGTATTCTTGAAATAATCTTTTTCTCTATTTGAACTGATTGGATTGAGATTTTGTGTCTGATTGTATCTCCATCTCCAGGGTGAATTTGGACAAGTTACTCTCTGAACTGACATTCAGCAATATTGTTTCTTCTGTCTACATGGAAGCATTCTCTTTCCTTGGCTTCTGTGACACAGCACTCTCCTTGGTCTCCTACCCACTGGCTAGGGCATCCTTTGATTCCCTGGCTTTAGCCTCTTCTGACTGACCTTTAAATGCTGTAAGTTCTCAAGACGTATTCCTAGGTATCCTCATTTCTCTCATTCTATACTTTCTCTCTAGGCAAGAATATAAGTGCATTGGACCAATTATCATCTATATGGAACCCCATCTCCTTCCCTTCCTCCAAAAAGGTTATCTTTAGCCCAGACTTCTCCTAACCTCCAAATCTGCATATCTTACTACTCATTCAACATTTTATTGGGTGATCTGAAAGAAAGGCTCATCAAAATCTACAAGTTCAAAACTAATCTTGTGATGTTTTCCCTCAAAGCTTGCTCTTCCCACCCCCCACCCAAGGTTTTCTATATTGGTACCACCATCCACCCCACCCACCCTTCTAGTTTTGCAAGGCAGAAACCTGTAGATTATGCTAGACACAATCCCCTCCCTATACCATAGTCCATGTCTAAGACCTGCCAATTTCACCATCAGGTTTTTTCTTGACTTTGTCTACTTCTTAATCTCCATTGCCGCAAGCCCTTATCATCTTTTCCTTGACTAAATACCCTTAGCAGTGGTCTCATTATATCCTATTTTCTCTAGTGTCTTTTCCACACATTAGTCAAAATTATACATATTTTCAAAGTTAAAATATCTTCAATGCGATGGCTCTCTGTTGTTCTTTCGGAACACATTCCGTAACTTTCTATCAAGAAAAGCCATACACAATGCTTGTTAGCAGCTGTTAGTACAGTACAGAGGTATCATTGCACATTGTTATAGTGGGTGGCTAAAAATCAGGAGTATCTATTACAGTCTAGGATGTTTAAACTACTTCTTGGCTTACCATAAGACTTTAAATTCAAGGAGATAGCAAGCCAAGGAAAGAGGATTACGCTTGAACAGTCTTCATGATAAAATACTAGTAATTAGTTTGAGCAAAATCCCATAATAGTTTTTTTTTTTATTTTCCCACACTTTGCAGGAAACCAAATGGCAGACAGATAAAACAAATTACTTTACTCAGGGTAATTAGCAAGCAATTATAAGGTTCTGCCTATGTTCTCCCAGGAGTATAAAGATCATGCCCTGCTTTTCGAAGAACTTTATTTTGTTTAAACTTAATCCATCTAAACTCAGTGAAAAATCTGACAGCAACCTTGCCACCAACACTGAACCACGCAGAGTACCTGAGAGACCACAGCAATGCTAATATAATAATGAGAGGGAGGTAAGGAAGAAGAAACACAATGTTTTTCTTTTATTTTCTTATTTACTTACTTTGCCACCATTGTTAGCTCCTAATTTACATTTTTCTTTACATAGGTATCACACAGTTCCTAAGAATGAATACCTATGTATTTATGTACCAATGTCTAGAATTATAAGCTACAATATTAGCATGTCTTTAAGTTCAGAACATTTCATTTGAGAACAATAACATCATTTAGAGAGAAAATTGTCGTCTTGATGGAGGTCATAGAAAATTCAAATTAATTCCTAATCAAATATGACTCAGGAAAACAGATAGTTCACATAATGTTTTGATTGAAGGACACTGAAACCTTCAGGATAAAGTTGCTGCCAACTGACAAAATAAGGGCATCTCTCTAATGAAACTGAGGGAAATACAACATAGCAATACAGATTTTAAACATACAGGCTATATGACCTATCCAAATTAAATGTGGTAAATTCCTAATACAATCAAATTCATTTATTCACATATGTCATTTAAAAATATTCTCTAATATATTCACACAAAGGAAGATGTACAAATGGAGTTTTGTATTTTGATGGGATTCTTTTTTTCTTTTTAATGTTTAAAATTCTGAAAATAGTTGTATCATCACTTAATTTTTTTCTTTTTTGAGACAGAATCTCACTTGGTTGCCCTTTGGTAGAGTGAGTGCTCTGACATCCTAGCTCACAGCAACCTCTAACTCTTGGGCTCAAGTGATTCTCTTGCCTTAGTTTCTGGAGTAGCTGGGACTACAGGTGCCCACCACAATGCCTGGCTATTTTTAGAGATGGTCTAGCTAAGGCTGGTCTCAAACTCCTGAGCTCAGGCAATCCTCCCACCTCGGCCTCCTAAAGTGCTGCAATTGTAGGCATAAGCCCCGTGCCTGGCCACTTAATTTTTAAATTCTCAGTTATGCAACTTCTTTTTTCAGTACAGTCATTTTTTTTCTAGTCAGTGAAGTCTTCCTAAGCATTTATTATGTTTTCACTTTTACAGGCAGTCATATCTGGAAATATTTTGTAATTTCTTTTGGATACTTGGAGACACATAATATATCCATACTGATTCCATACTGATTCTTAAGTGCTCTATATTACAGATGTGTTGATTTTACTTTTTATTTAATAAGAAAGACTCAGAAGGATTGGATTCTCAACATGTGGGACAATTTGAGAAAGAAGAAATGTGTGATAGGATTGCAGAGCACTAAATGTGCTTGATCTAATAGTTCGTGGAGTGGGTGTATAAGCAGACATGTTTCCCTGCCAGACAGACACAATTTTGCTCTGAATTCAAGTTTAAGCTCTTCTACTTTGTGTTTTTTAAACTACCTAGGAAAGTTATTTGATCTTACCAAGAGACCATTTTTTTCTTCTACAAAATTGAGCCAGTGATACTACCTATATCATGAGGCTGTTGCGAGCAGCATATAAGGTTATGTTCATAAAATAACATGGCATTAATGTGCAATGAAGTTTATTATTAGTAGATATATCAGAGTAAGATGAAATGGCACATATTATACTGAAAAATCAAATAGTGTGATGATGAAGGTTAAAGAGAGAGGCCAATAATCAAAAGAATAAAATAAAACCTTGAGGCATATCACTGACAGGGAAGTAGGAACAGAATCAATATTGTTCCAGCCAAACAAAGAGGTGACTGCTAATGTTTTTCCCTTCTAAAAGTTAGAGTTGAGATTGGATTTTTTAGCCATTAAAGTGAATCCATTGTATTTCTATGTTAAGTCCACAAGTCACATCCTGAGATATTAATATTAAGTTTTATTTTTTATTTACTTAGACATTTTTGTATATTGATTACAGGCCCTAATTTTTCATGCTTCTCTGATCCATGCCTTATGGTAGGGCCCACCCACACTGACTCTGTGGTTGGTCTGGAAAATAGCTGGTCTAAGATGGCCTTGGCTGAGAAAATTAGGCTTTTTTTCCATGCTTCTCTCTAGCCCTGACACATTCCTGTGATGGAGGAAGGGGGTCTGAAAGAAGCAGCAGAAATGCATGACTGCCTTTTCAAGTCTCTGCTTACATCAAACATGGTACTATTTAATTGGCAGCCCTTTTACTTTTTCTCCATAGTATTTTCTTGGGAATAATTTTCTATAATAGATCTTTAGAAAACAGATTGTATTTCCCCATGGGAACAATGCTACATTTAGCAGGGATGATTCTGACTTTTCATTTTCCACTCGATATTCAACCTATTGATTGTGTAAAAGTCATCTAAAATTCATTTCCAGGCCTGGTGCAGTGGCTCATGCCTGTAATCACAGCACTTTGGGAGGCTGAGGTGGGAGGATTGCTTGAAGCCAGGAGTTTAAGATCAGCCTGGGTGACATAGCAAGATACCATCTCTAGAAATAATAATAACAAAAACATTAGCTGAGTGTGCTGGTGCTCACCTATAGTCGCAGCTATCAGGAAGGTTGAAACAGCGGGATTGCTTTGAGCCCAGGCATTTAAGGTTGCAGTGAGTTATGGTCGTGCTTTTGCACTCCAACCTGGGTGACAGAGTAAGATCTTCTGTGGTACATCTTACAAGGCTATATGTAAAACTTGGCAAATGTGGAATGTAAATGTCTTAGCAAAATGACCGGGAAAATGCCAGAAAGGCTATGTTAACCAGTGTGATGAAAATGTGTCAAACGGTCTATGAACCAAGTGTATGGTGCCCCATGATCACATTCATGTACACAGCTATGATTTATAATAAAAATAAATAAATAAATAAAAAATAAAAATTGTCATCATCGTCCTCCTCATCAAATAAAAATTAAAGCCATTCCCAATGCATCCCCCATTTAACCTGATTAAATAGGCCCTTTACAATCTAACCGTCCCCTATTTTCTTTTCTTTTATTTATTTATTTATTTATTTATTTATTTTTATTGTAGATAAAAATATGCACCATAGATGTGGCCCAACCCATCACCCTCCCTTCACCCAAACCTCCCCCCTCCCTTCCCCTTCCTTGGTCCTTTCCCCATAGTCTTGTGGTATAGTTCAACGTCTGTCACTATTAACTTTACATTCTATATTCTAGTTGCTATTTCTTTTTTTTCAAGACTGATTTGTTTCTCTGTTGCTCATGCTGGTCTCAAACTCCTAGGCTCAAGCAATTGTTCCACCTCATTCTTCCAAGTAGCTGGAATGATAACAGGCACATGCCATTTTGCCAGGCGTTAGCCACATATTGTGACAAAAATGTCCCAAGTATGCAATGCCCTTCTTATCACTCTGCCTATTTATGCGCTGTTTCATTTATCTGGAAAATCTCTACTTCTTCCCTCAACACCAATTTAAGGACTTCCTCTTTTCTCCTTCTGTTCCCCTCCCTGTGAAGTTTGAAAAACCTGTGTTATAACAATGACTACAGGTATCTGTGGTAGTTATTATAATTGTATAGGTATAAATTTAATTATTTATGTTTGTCTCTAAAATTAGCATGAATATGTGACATCCTAGTGATATTCTTAATCCCTATTTCATTTTCATTTGTCCTGAATGGCAAAGACAATACCTTGTATTGAAAATATATTTGTTAAACTATGATTCGGCATTAAATGAATAATGATGAAACTGTTTTAAAAGGTAAGATATAAGAACGGTAAGCTTCAATTGAAATTTGAAAGATTTAGAACAAGAAGAAAAATTAAAGCCCACTTGTCTTAGACAATCATTATTTTATAGGTGAGGAATTAGTTGTTTAACATTACATCTGTAGTTAAATCTATTCAATGTTCACCATTAGAACTTTCATGTTATAGCCTGGTTCCTTTCTTGATTATTGGGATTTTAGCCTTGACCCTATATTTCCGGAATCTAACAAGTTTTTATTTTAATGTTTTTGTTCTAGACAGCTTCTACTCTTTTTATTAAGTATTATATTTATTCCTGGGTATTGTTATTAATAGAATTCTTTAAATTTCCATAGTATAGTAGTACATTACTACTACATATAAATACTAGTGATTTTTGTGTTCTGACTTTGTATATTATGACCTTGCTAATTTCACTTACTTGATTTACTTTTTGTCTTTAGATTTCTTTTGCTATCCTAATTCATAGTCACGAAATTTAGGAATACACATAGTTTTTGTTTTTCTTTCCAATTTTTTTTTTTTTTTTTAATTTTTTGCAGTTTTTGGTCAGGGCCGGGTTTCAACTCACCACCTCCAGCATATGGGGCTGGCATCTTACTCCTTGAGCCACAGGCACTGCCAACTTTCCAAATTTTTAATACTTTTTTCTTTGTCATACGCTACTTAGGATTGCTTTAGTTTATTTTAGTAAGAACGCTTAACACGAGATCAATTCTCTTAACGATATTTTTAATTATACAATACATTATGGTTACTATAGGCACAATGTTGTACAGTAGATCTGCAGAGTTTATTCATCTTTCTTGATTTTAACCTTATGCCTATTTACCTCTCCCCCAAGCCCTTGGTAACCACCATCTCATGTTATGAATTTGACTATTTGAGATATCTCATATAAATGGAATCAGGTAGCATTTGTCTATGTCTGCCTTATTTCATTTAGAATAATGTCCTCAAGATTCATTCACATTATCCCCTTTTTCAGAACTCCTTTCCTTATAGGGTTGAATAGTATTCTATTGTATATATAGACCACATTTTCTTTACACCTCCATCTGTGAATGGACATTTAAGTTTCCACATTTTGTCTATTGTGAATGGTACAGCAATTAACATAGGAGTACTATTATCTTGTCAAGATTCTGATTTCAGTTTTGGTTTTTTTTTGGATAAATACACAGAAGTCAGATTACTGTATTATATGATAGTTCCTTTTAAATATTTTTGAGAAAACTTCATACTGTTTTCCATAGTGGCTGTACTATTTTGCATTCTAGCCAACAATGTGCAAGGATTTCAATTTCTCCATATCGTTGCAAATACATATTTTTTATGACAGCCATTTTGACAGGTATCTCATTAGAAAGGAAGAAGAAAAACTGTCCCTGTTTGTAGACAACATGATTTTATATGTAGGAAACCCTAAAGATTCCATTAAAAAGCTGTTAGAACTAATACATGAATTTAGTAAAGTTGCAGGAAACAAAATCAACATACAAAAGCAGTTGTACTTCTGTACATTAACAATGAACTATCTAAAAAGGAAATGAGAAAAATAATTCCATTTATAATAGCATTAAAAAGAATAAAATACCTAGGAACAAACGTAAATATGGTAGTGAAAGACTTAGATAATGAAAACTATTAAACATTGATGAACAAAATTAACCAAAACACAAAAATGGAAAGGCATTCTGTGTTCATGGATTAGATGACTTAATATTGTCAAAATGAATAGACTTCCCAAAACAATCTACATATTTGATGCAATCTATATCAAAATTCCAATGGAAGGTTTTGCAGAAATATAACAAAACAATTCTAAAATTCCTGAAGAACCACAAAAGACCCCAAATAGACAAATAAGTACTGAGAAAGAACAATGCAGGAGGTATCACATTTCCCCATTTTAAAATATAGTACAGAGCTACTGTAATCAAAACATTACAGTACTGGCACAATGTTACACATATAAGCCAATGGAACTGAATAGAGAGCCCAGAAATAAAACCACATATATACAGTCAACTGATACTCGACAGGATGTGGAGACTACATACTGGGGCAAGAATAGTGTTGTCAATAAATGATGTTGAGAAAACTGGATATCCACATGGAATAGAATGAAATTGGACTCTTATGCCTTACACACAAAAAAATCTATTCAAAATGAATTAAAGCCTTAAAAGGAAGACCTGAAATTGTAAACCTCTTAGAAAAAAACAAAGAAGAAAACTTGCATGACATTGGCTTTGGCAATGATTTCATGGATATGACACCAAAAATAAGTGGGATTATATCAATCTAAACAGCTTCTGTACAGCAAAGGCAACAATGAACAGAATGGGAAAAAAATATTTGCAAACCAAGAGATTAGTCTCCAAAAAATATAAGGAATTTCTACAACTCTTTCCTCCTTGTCTCACTTCTTTCAACTTATAGCTTGGATCAGAAAGAATAAATATAGGAAAGTTATACAATCCCTTCATCAGCTCTCTTTCCATGACATTTTTATGACTTGAAACTAGATGCACTTTCCGTTCTCTCATAGCCCATCCATAACCATGATCTTCATTGCTCCAAATATAAGAGTATCAATTCAGCCTCTCAAGATCCTGTAAGAGAATCCGTGGCAGAAGTGAATTTTGGTTTTCAGCATCCTTTATCATTTAATAAAAATATTCCCCGAATATTACAAACTACATACTTACAAACTATGATTTGGGGTTGTTGCTATTTACTGGGCCCATCTAGATTTATTTTTCATTTATTCTGTTTTGGGGTTTTCAGAAAGAGAGGTGTAGAATAAATAAATTTTTATTATAACTATCAAAAGTATTTTGGATGGGTTTTGAAGGTGGATTTTGCTACCTCCAATAATAATAAACAAATATTTATCGAAAATTTCACATGAAAATCACTACATTAAGCATTTTATGGGAGTTTATGCCACCAATTTAAACATAAGGAAACAAAAGTTTGGAGAGTTTAGTTTAATTCTTCATGTTTGTGCAAATATTAAATGACACAGATGCAGGATTGGAATCTAATTCTGGAATTCATTTATAACTACTACGCCGTTCTACCTCCAATTTTAGAACAGGGCTTTTACAAAAAAGGAAAATTTTTGGCTTTCAAAATCATCAGTGTTCTGGCATTTGGCTGGTTAAAAGAATAGGCTGGGCGTGGTGGCTCACGCCTGTAATTCCAGCAATCTGGGAGGCTGAGGCGGGTGGATTGCCTGAGCTCACAGGTTTGATACCAGCCTGAGCAAGAGCAAGACCCCATCTCTAAAAATAGCCAGGTATTGTGGAGGGTGCCTATGTTCTGGGCTACTTGAGAAGCTGAGGCAAGATCTCTTGAGCCCAGGAGTTTGAGGTTGCTGTGAGCTATGACATCAGAGAACTCTACTGAGGATAACAAAGTGAGACTTTGCCTAAAAAAGAAAGTCACAATATCACAAGGGAGAAAAAGGCACTGTAATCAGATAACCCAGTGATCAAGTGGTTGGTGGAAAAATGGTATAGATGGGGCATTGGAAAGCCAGGAGAACCACTGAATTTGACTTTCTCATATGTTTTTCCTGCTCCTCAAGGCAAAGGTCTTCTGAAGTGTCTAAAAATCTTTCTTCATACATTTTATGTGTTCTCTTTGATCAAAAGAATTATCCACATGCTGTGGAGGGCCGGAAACTTCATCTTCCAGTGGGGATCCAGCCTGAAAGGACAAGAAGTTAACTCTGAAAATTCAATATTTATGTAGCAACTTTGTAGAGTCAACTGCAACACTGTATTAGCTGTATGTTGTAACTCTGAAATAGTAATGCATACTAGGAGATCTCTGCATAAGACTTCAGGCACGCTGGAATAAAGTCAGGAAAAAAAATCAGATTGTGACCTACTTTGTCTGTACTTCACTAGGGAAAGGTCAAAAACTCTGTCCTGTGCCAATGTTGCATTCATCTTTTCTGAAAACCTTTTCAAAAGAGATTATGTTCCTATTACTTTATTACTGCAATAAAATGTATGTCCAGAATTCCAGAATGAAAGAGCTGCTGCTGCAGAAGCTGTAATAGAAGAAGCTGTAACTTAAGTGTCGGCTTGAAAAATTGCTATAAAGGCAGTCTGTCATAGAGAAAACACCTTCTAATTTCTCACTGCAGAATATGAACTATCATATATGAAGCATCATAGACACTGGCTTCTTTTAAGAGTGAAAAATTTTCACTATTGTATATCTATCCCTGTCTTTCCCTTTTGATTCTCATTTATGTCTCCTTATTCATTTCGGAGTAGATTTTCCTGCCCCTAAGAATGAAAAGATTATAAGCTGTGTTTTTTTTGTTAAGTATATGAAGCATAGATATGAAGCAGTCACTGGATTCACTTTGGAGAAAAAATGTAACAGTCAGAGTCACCCTTCTGAATTTTTATAGTAGACCAGGAAAATTTTTCTGATATAATTCATTGACATCTTCCAATGAACATTGTCTTTGCAGGCAAAGAAACTCGACTCACATCGTTTTGTATGTCTGAATTGTCCTCAAAATCCTGTATGAAATAAATGACAGGAGATACCTGGCACCAACATGGGACACATTGTTTTAGTTGCCATAAAGGAAATTGTGTGGCAATGCACAAAAGCTGATATTGCATTTTAATATAATACCTAAGAATAATATTTGTACTGATGCAAATTGGGGGAAACTCACAGATTCAAGCCATGCAAATCCTTTGATATATTGTCAAATCGTTTTGTGGCATAAACACCAGCAGTATGTTTTTATGTGGCTAAGAATTTATAAGGGGAATATTATTACCTTGCCATATCCACCATCTTCATTCTCTTTAGTAATCTCTCTCATTTGAATTGCCTTTTATTGTATTTAGCTTACCCAGTACTTTCATAGATATTACCTAACTTGTTCCTCACAGCAATTTTAACACATAGGAAGGATATTTTCCCTTTTTTTAAATTTTAGAATATTGTGGAGGTTCACATGTTTTGGTTACATAGTTTGCTTTTGTATATTTTAAGTAAAACTTGTAAGTGTGCCCTTCACCCAGAAAGTGTGTGATGTACCCATTGGGTGTGAATTTACCCAGCCCCACTGCCCCCTCCCACCTTTTTGAATTCCATTGAGTTTTGCTTCTATATGTGCACAGAAGTGTTGATCAGCTAGTTCCAATTTAGTATTGAGTACATGTGGTGTTTGTTTCTCCATTCTTATGGAAAGAAGCTGCTCCTGCTGCTACTCTCATGTGTGTGTGGGGGTGTAGTATAACAGGGGCTCCTCTATAATATGAAAGACATACACTTTTCTTTGAAATTGTTTAATGAGATGTTTAATGAGAAATGATAAGATCATTTGATTGGAGGCAATTAAAAACAACATAAACTTCAGGACAAATTATTTTGCATCTCAACATGTTCTTTTGGATACAGTGATAACCGACAACTAAACCTACCCTGGAATGTTATTATGTTGGGAGCTGCAGGTACTCTCCTTATCCTCACTGGGGTCCTGATCCTTACGGGTAGAATTCACTCAGGTGAGTGGTCCAAATAGGATGGCTTAGGGTAGTATTTTAATCATGCATTTGCCTCCCCGATGAACCAGTTAACTGTCTTCCCACTTAATATTCTTCTGCTTTTCACTCTCTACATGGGGATTCTTTATCCCTTCTTTTTTGGTATGCAAATCTACCTCATCACTCCATTTGAGGTTGCTTTTTTTTCCTAGGAAATATTCTTAGTCCAGCTTTATTTCTCAAATAGTCCGTTTGCCTTAATCTCAGTAACATTTGATAAAGACTTTATAGTTTTATATTAGATTTTGTCCCTCTCTTGTGTCATGTTTGATTGTGTTATATTCCCTTAATGTATTATGCTTCATCTTTCCTCTTAAATGAGGACCTCTTCAAAGACAGAGGAATCAGATGGAGACTCAAGTTGGATAATTTGAAAGAGATTAATAGAGGACTATTTACAAAGGTGTAGAAAAGTTAGAAGGAAATCTAACTGAGACAGTATCCTGATTAATAATGGCATTAATTCCTCTAGGACCAAAAGAATAAGTGAAAGTAGGTTCCAAAACCCAGAGGTAGAGAGAGTGATGTGAAGAGGGCCACCTGATAAGAGCTGTGACCTAGCCAGCCAGCAGTGACCCCACAGGGAATAAATTCAATTCGCTTTCCGTTATCCTTAGGTTGTGCACCAGCAGACTCAACCATCTGTGCACTGAAAATATTCAGGAAAAGATAACAATATAACACTTTCCTCTTACCATTTTATCTCTTGCTGGGGTTCCTTATTAGCCAAACACAGCCAGAAGCTAAATGACAAGTGAACCTATAAATGTGATTCATACACATCATCTTTCTGGGGCACAGAGAAGCATGCTAAATGGTAAAAAGCAGATCTGGAGGGGCAATAACCAGTGACGACCAACACAAGCATCGTACCATTTATTATATTTGTTTTGTGTCCCTCAAGTTCTTAGCACATTGTGGAACTGACAATTTGTAGAATCAAATGGCAGGACCACAAACACCAGACATTGCACATAGCTGCTACCATCACTCACCAGAGAGAATCTTTCTGGGATTTTTCCAGCATGCATTTCACTGGATGTTACTTTGATTGTTCATCGAACTATTTGGATGGAACTAACAAAATATAGAATCACCATTATAAATACCACTAAAGAATGCAAAGAACAAAACGTTTGAGTATACAGCAGCAACTTGATAAGTGGGTGGCATATGGCAAGATCTGACTAGGTTGATTCACTATTTCATCTAAAATCAGTTTGATAGCTTCTTGCATTTCAATTATTCATTTGGAAAGGCATCTTTTGGTTTGGAAATTTTGCTTGTCTCAAGAAAAATGTTTTATTTTTATTTTTATATTTCCTGTCATTTAAATTTCAATTAAGGCTGTGAAAGCCCAACAAAAAACTTCCTTCCAGCACTCTAGCTCTTTGCCAACTTATGACAAAATGTATTAGGGCTGACTCAGGCATCTAAGGTAGCAAAACCAATAAAATATTTTTGATTATGGTTCAAATGGAATTGATTTGGATTAAAGTGTGTTGAATACATAAAGGTAAAGAAAACTTTCTGCTGGTAAAATCTTTGGGTTTGAAAGATAGATACTACAATACTTCAGATAAATGTCAAAAGACTTCTGAACAAATGCTGTTGAACATCAAAGTCACTTGACGTGTCAACTGCTCGGGGAAAATATGAAGCAAACCTGATTAATTTTATCCTCGGATTAAGTTTTTTAAAAAGTCTGAAAGAGATAAAGAAATAGGAAAAAAATAATGTTGTGGTAGGACATGCCCTTTGACCCAGGATGCTAACATTTATTTTAAAATCCCAACGTTGCTTAACCTAACGATGGTATGAAATTCAAAGTTGAGTAAGGCACTATAAATTTTATTTATTTGTTTATAAACACAAATGTTATTTTTAAAATTGTTTTCAATTTAATACATAACGATATTTCTTGGCAGAAAGTTGTTAAACATGAGAGAATCAAACCAAGGGACTGGAAGGATAACTTATATTAATAAAAATGGTTAATGATAAGGTAAACTGATTTAACAATTCATTGATTTCATCTTAACAAATTATTGTTTCGATATTACCTCCACTTAATTGGTACATGCATGACGCAAATGGGGGCAGTTTTTCTCAACAGCTTGCTTTGCTTTCTCTTGTTGACTGCTATTTCCTCTTTTATTAAGAAAATCAATTTAACTCCATTCAATACGATATTGGCTGTGGGTTTGCTATAGATGGCCTCTATTAGTATAAGAAATGTCCCTTCTATACCAATTTTCTTAAGTGTTCTGATCATGAAGGGATGCTGGATATTATCAAAAGCTTTTTCTGCATCAATTGAAACAATCATATGGTCCTTATTTTTATGTTTGTTTATGTGTTGAATTACATTTATAGACTTTGCCTCTTTCATGTTTACATGGATGGAGCTGGAACATATTCTTCTTAGCAAAGTATCTCAAGAATGGAAGACAAAGTATCCAATGTACTCAGCCCTACTATGAAGCTAAATTATAGCTTTCACATGAAGGCTATAACCCAACTATAGCACAAGACTGGGGAAAGGGCCAAGGAAGGGGAAGGGAGGAGGGAGGTTTTAGTGGAGAGAGGATAATGGGTGGGGCCACGTCTATGGTGCATCTTAGAATGGGTACAGGTGATTGCACTAATCTACACAGCTATGATTTAACAATAAAAAATAAATAAAAAAAAAGAAAGAAAATCATGTCCTTTATCAACTCCTTCTAAAATGGTTTCAGGTCTCTTTCTTCTTAGAATTTAGGGGCACTACAGTAGCTAGCCATGTAAATGAGATTCGCTTTTGAATTCCAAATGTCTACCTCTCTCTGAGGAAGAGAGTACTCACCTCTCAACTTTCACCTACAGCAGATATCAAGTGTTTACTCCAACTGGTCTGTGAGCCTTGGGGTTAAGAGGGGTGAATATTATAGAAAAGGTCCCTGCTCCTGACTAGCATACACTCAAATGTTGGGAAACAGGTAATAATCAAATAGATAAATGCACTATTTTCAGTGTAAGAATGAAAAATGTGTAATGATATTTAAGTGTAATGAAAAAAACACATAACAGATTATGTGATAGAGAGTGAATGTGCGTGTGTGTGTGTAAGCTATTTTAAATTGAATGATCTTAGAAGGCTTTTCTGAAGGGGGAACATTTACCTTGAGACCTGAATGACAAGGAAGAGGTAGATCAGAAGAAAGGATGTTCTAGCCAAATTGAAAAGCAAATGCAAATGCCCTGAATTAGAAACTTGCTTGCTATGTGCCTGGTGAGCAAGAAATGGTTGGATGCCTTTAGAGAAAAGTCTACAGAGGTATTTTATTTGGCACTTGAAAAATCATGTCGGTCTAAATGTATGTTGTTAAATGGTACCAGGGTATTTAGTTGATCAAACTAAAAAGCTTCTGCATAGCCAAGAACACAGTAAGTAAAGCAAGCAGACAGCCATCAGAATGGGAGAAGATATTTTCAGGTTATGTCTCCAACAAACGTTTAATAACCAGAATCCACAGAGAACTCAAACATATAAGCAAGAAAAGAACAAGTGATCCCATCGCAGGCTGGGCAAGGGACTTGAAAAGAAACTTCTCTGAAGAAGACAGGTGCATGGCCTACAGACACATGAAAAAATGCTCATCATCCTTAATCATCAGAGAAATGCAAATCAAAACTACTTTGAGATATCTAACTCCAGTAAGATTAGCCCATATCACAAAATCCCAAGACCAGAGATGTTGGCGTGGATGTGAAGAAAAGAGAACACTTCTACACTGCTGGTGGGAATGCCCACTAATACATTCCATTTGGAAAGATGTTTGGAGAACACTTGGAGATCTAAAAATAGATCTGCCATTCAATCCTATAATTCCTCTACTAGGTATATACCCAGGAGACCAAAAATCACATTATAACCAAGATATTTGTACCAGAATGTTTATTGTAGCCCAATTCATAATTACTAAGTCTTGGAAAAAGCCCAAGTGCCCATCGACCCATGAATGGATCAATAAATTGTGGTATATGTACACTATGGAATATTATGCAGCCTTAAAGAAAGATGGAGACTTTACCTCTTTCATGTTTACATGGGTGGAGCTGGAACATATTCTTCTTAGTAAAGTATCTCAAGAATGGAAGAAAAATTATCCAATGTACTCATCCCTACTATGAAACTAATTTATGGCTTTCATATGAAAGCTATAACCCAATTATAACCTAAGAATATGGGGAATGGGGAGAGGGAGGGCAGGGAAGGGTGAGGATGAGCGGAGGGTGGGTGATTGGTGGGATTACACCTGTGGTGCATCTTACAAGGGTATATGTGAAACTTTCTAAATGTAGAATATAAATGTCTTAACACAATTAAAAAAAAAAAAAAAAAGAACTCCCACAGTCCTTAAGTGTGAGCTGCACTCTACAACCTCCCTCCAAAGATTACAGTATTAAAAGAGGAAGAGGGAATCCTGTGATGGGAAAATCTGGGGACCACCGCCTCAGCCAGCTGAGCAAGGCGAGCCCTGGTGGACTCAATCATGCCACTCAGTGTGACCTGGTGAATGTGGCATTTTCCCTCTGCCGTCTTCCTCCCCCAGACTCAGACTGACCCTGGTAAACATCTCTAAGTCCCACTTGAGGGACAGTCTAGGAAACACCTGGCCAGTGTTGCTGAAACTCTCAAGGTTACTCAAAATAAGAAAAGGTTGAGAAACTGTCACGGCCGAAATGAGTTTGGGGAGAGAATTGAAGGAGATGTGCATCCCGGGAAATGGGTCTCAAGAGGGTTTCTGAAAGGTGGTGGTGTCTGCTGTGGACAGAGCCCTGCCGCAGAGCACCTGAGTGGTGGTGAATGATGTGTGTTCAGGAATGTAAAGAAAGTTAAAGGCTGTGAAGGGGAAAAAAGGAGAGGATTCACGATTACTTTGAGATATCTTTGTCAATGGCAACAAAACTCAACAAGGGTGACCGAAGCCTGTCCAAGGTGGGGCAGACCTCCCTGCTGGAGCACGTTTTTGTGGAAGGTTACAAGGACCTTGGTGCAGGGTTGTGACTTTGGCTGAGTCTTTAGCAGTCCTGCTACCAGGCATGGGGTCCTGTAACCAGGCACATGGGCCTGCAACCAAGCAACAGGTCCTAAAACCAGGCACGTGGTCCTGTAACTAGGCACTGGGTCCTGCAACCAGGTACTCGGTCCTATATCCCGGCACTCGGTCCCGGTACCAGGCACTCGGTCCTATATCCAGGCACGGGGTCCTGCAACCAGGTACACGGTCCTATATCCAGGCACGTGGTCCTATATCCAGGCACACGGTCCCGTGATCAGGCACGTGGAGGGAGGACCCGTGCACAGCCTCCCTGCAGTACGCTCCGTGTACCGTGTAACTCTAGAGATCCAACTTTGATTCTGACCCTTTCCAAAGGACAGCAGGTGAAACTAAAGCAATTCGCGCCAGGTATGGACGTTCGTCCATGATAATACGTTGACTTTGCTTCTCTGATGTTACAAATGCAGCGCACTAATGTAAAATTGTGGTTAATGGAGAAAGTGGGTGCGGAGAACATGAGAACTCTCTGTGCTAGCTTCATGTTTCCTTTTCTGTAAATGTATAGTTGTTCTAAAAACGTTTATCTTAAAAATCAGTAAGAAAAAAAAAAAAAGGATCTCTCGCTGTGTAAGTCAGGACTGAACCCGCTGGAGATTTTCATTGAGAAGGGACGGACCGTCAGATTCAGCCGCACAGCGACAGCAGAGCTAAGGAGCCAAAGCAGGTGCGCTGGGAGAGAGCAGCCCGTGGCCAGAGCAGGGTGTCTGGACGTCTCTTTTCTCTGATGCACATTGGAAGGGTAAGAGTTCACAAACATTAAAGGAAGCTGATCAGCGAAAAAAAAAAAAAAAATCTGGGCATCCTTCTCACCATATCCACCACCACAGATAAGCAAAAAACATCCTCCCAGAATCAGCACGTGGCCCGCAGACTGCAGGTTGGACCCCTCTGGGCTGGAGCATCAGATCTCCAGCATTAGCACCAGCAGAGCTCAGGAGCCGCCAGGAGGGCCCTGGGGCTACGGTGAGTCCCCTGTCCAGGGGCTGAGACCACAGAGGGAGGAGAGCTCTCACAGGGAACTGGGAGCACACAGGAGTGGCAGAAAGAAAAGAGAAGAAACAGTCTGCTTTGTTGACCCTCCAGTCTTCTGCCAGTGCCGCCCATCGACACCAACTCCTAGCAGACGCCAGACGGGAGTGGCAGCTGAAGAGCGCTGTAACCTGAGGCAGAGAGCGGAGGAGAGAGAGTGCGCGGCCCGAGAATGGCAGGACTGTGACAAACGCTCCTGTCTTCCTTTAACCAAGTCTATAGATTGCACTAAAATGGGAATATCGCCTATTTCTATTTTGTTGCTTCTGCTTCATATGGGAAGAAGACGACCTTGTTTGTTTCCTTCTGGGGCACCTTACCTGGAGTTTAGTAATCCCTTTCTCTTTGACCTCCCCCCACTATGAACACTCATTTCTTCAATGTAATTTGTGTTCACTCTTTTATTATTCGGGGCTAGCATTTCTCTCCATAGACAGTTACACTTCTTACAGTTTATCTTCTCGAATCAGCTGTGAAATTTCCTCAAATTCTTTTCCACTCGAAAGAACCTGGTTATCTCATTGTGGAAGACAAATGTCAAAAGATTTACAAGTTTACTATGAACGTCCTGAAAAAGGTTCGAAACACTTTGTCCTTATGCTATTTCTTTGAAATAGGGAAAAGCAGAGAAACTCTTAATGACCAAGGACCATTTGAGTATTATTAATTTTATGAAACACACCATGTATCTGACATGAAGCAGCACTTTGGAGAGGAAAGGGTGTGTCAGCGCTGTTGATGAATGGGGCTCTTCAGGAAGAAAGAGATTTGGGTAAGTTAAAGTTACTAGACACTACAGTTTTGCTGAGCTTTTAACTTTCTTTAAGATTGAGAAAATGTGGCTACCATCCATGGATTCCCTGACACAATGTTTCTACTGAAGTGTTCACATCAGTATGTTGTTACTATGGACTAAACATTTATGCCCTTCCAAAGTTCATACGTTCAAGCCCTAAATCCCATGGGGCTGTGGGGAAGTAAGCAGGATCAGATCAGGTAATGAGGATGGGGTGCTCATGACAGAACTAATAAAAAAGAGGAAGAGACCCCAGAGCTCTCGCTACACCACATGAAGTTATAGCAAGAAGGCCGACCACCCACCTGCCAGCCCAGGAAAGGCCGTCACGGGACGGGGGATTTGCCCATACCTTGGCTCCAGCCTCTCTGACCTCCAGAACTGTGAGAAATAAGTATGTTTTGTTTAACCCACCTGGTCTATGGTGTTTTACCATAGCAGATGATCTGAGACAGTGGTGTTCTGCCTTATTTAAACTAAGACCCCACACTTCCTGCAATGTTTAATAAGATTGTTGTCTTTCCAGAATTTTTTGCTGGAAAGTCATAGTTGGAGTTCACCCCACAGAAGGAATTCCTTATGAAAATAGAAGGTAAGTTAATTCTAGGGGGTCACAGTGGTGGTGGGGGTGTAGATCTGCGTCCATGAAGGTTGAGCAGAACAGATACCTTGAAACTGCCCACCTGCAGGTGGTAAGACCTTCATCTCTTCAACATTAGCCATTGGGGAGATTGATATGTACCCTAAATCTCTTCCTAATAGAAAACTTAATCTTCTTAATGCACAAAGTAATGACTTTTTCTACCAGTTCCAAACAGCATGTCATCACACAAACTAAAGATAGATTAAATGTTCTAGCTAAATGATATTTTTATTTCCTAAACCTTTAAAAACACCCTTGAGTCTCTTTAATTTTCCCATCCACTGAGTATACAGCATCCAGATTAATCTATTGAAATAAGCAAGCAAGCAAACAAAATGTTTACGTACTATGTAAACCCCCCGAACTTGGCGAGAAAACACAGCCCTTGCAATCCTGTGTTGTATGTGGCATATGTTACAGTTTTGTCTTCTTATCCTGGGCAGTAGAATTAGGATTGCTCTTCTTAGCTGAGGTGCAAATTGCTCCGTTATCATGACTGGGGACGGATGACCAACAATGATGTTTTGAAAGCCTGGGCACTGAGACCCACCTGAGCAGAAGCAGGGACCATTATCTGAAAGAAGAGCAGGGGCAGGGCCTGGAGAGTGGAGCCAACCAGAGACTGTTCAGGAGAGTGAAGATTTAACTGCTGGGGACGACCAGGAGAAAATGGCCAGCAGAGGAAGGCAGGAGGCAAGGACGACAGTCAGAGTGTTCATGAAGACCAAGAGCTCACAACCATCTCACAAAACAGAAGGATCAAAACCTTGGCGGGTGGATAGCAGGTATAGTAAGCAGCAAATTGGCACTCAGAAAATGGAGGAAGGCAGGGAGGGTGTGGGGTGACTGCTTCAGACCACGCATGCACTTCAGGCTCGCTTTGATGATGGGCAGGTGTGAGGGTGCTGGCAACAATTAGATCACCCAGAAACTTGTTAAAATGTAATCACTTGGGCCCACCCTGTCCTACTTAATTAGAAACTAGGTCTCCTGGTCCTGAGATCAGCCGTCTGTGTTTTAATGAGCCTATAGGAGAATCTGATGCTCTCTGAAATCGAAGCGATACTGTGCCTGTGAGTGAGACTCATTCTAAAGCAGGAGAGAGAGTGAAAACGATGGAGAAAAGCCCAAAGAGGTCCTTTCACTCTGAAATTTATGCTTTACTAAAATTTAAGTTTAATAATCTCATGTTATAAAATGAAAAATAAATTTCAAAGTTAAAGTCGTGTTTCAAAACTTACAGCTTGTTTTATTTAGAACCATGGTTTGTAATCTGCACTTCACTGAATCTGTGGTGATTTCAGAGGTCCCAAAATCATATAGTATTTTCTCTCAAGCAACATTTAAACTGCTGAAGAAACAGATTCTAGATTAAAATTCTTAGGAAATTTTTAGTTAAACTATTATCACACCTGCTGAAATAATTTGAAACTGCCAATTATGAATATTTTGTTTGCCTTTCACTATTACATTCACATCAATTGTAGCAATCAACCTAAGAGTGAAAAGAAACTGTTTCCCTTTAAGGCAGAATAACAACACAGAATAAAAAGAGTAAAAAATGGAAAATTTGTGAATGCAGAAACAAATGAGTCAGCTTTACAAAAACAGAAGTAATTAAAAAACTGAGATTATAACTAATACATCTAGATTCCACAATGCAAACAGTACCTGAGGAAAAGGTTTCTATTTGATCACCCTGTCAGATTTCCTACAGGGTGGAAAGGGTGGAAAATTCCTGTATTATTCAGTGACCTGAAATTTTGATAATTATGATAAATATCTAAGCAATGAGCTCCAGCTTCAGTTGGAATAACAATAGATAATATTTTTGAAAATTAAACCAATCTAATTTTATTTATTTATTTATTTTGAGACAGAGTCTCAAGCTGTCACCCTGGGTAGAGTGCTGTGGTGTCACATTTCACAGAAACCTCAAACTCTTGAGCTTAAGCAATTCTCTTGTCTCAGCCTCCCAGGTAGCTGGGACTACAGGAGCCCGCCACAGTGCCCGGCTATTTTTTTTCTTTTTTTTTTTTGGTTGTAGTTGTCATTGTTGTTTGACAGGCCTGGGGCTGGATTCAAATCCACCAACTCCAGTGTATGTGTCTGGCGCCCTAGCCACTTGAGCTGTGGGCGCCGAGCCCACCAATCTAATTTTAACTCCAAATCAACTCGTTAAACAATTTAAGTGGCTATGTGAATCACTGGAATTAGTTTCTCTTCATCAAATCCTAATGAATCTTTCAATGTACATTGAAATTTTTAGTGCTATTACTTTATTGCATATTTTTTTTAATGCAAGCTTTTATAAATAGTGATTAGTTATTTGTGATTAAAGATGGAGACAACAAGAAAGCATCTTATTATATTATTCTTAGAATTCCTCAACAAAATAATTGTCCACAAAAATTGTCGACTCATTCTGGTTTATTGGCCTTTGAAAGCAGATTTTTCCTCAGGCTAACCGTCTTTTCCCCTTCTCTAAGGATGGCTCTGAATTTAGATTGGAATCTTCACAGTTCACACAGAGCCTAACAGTGTATACTGCTGCTGTTCAATGATAACCTGTCATTATCTCTGCTCCTAATGATAAGCCACGCAGGCCTTGGATGAATGACCCTGCTCATCACAAACCCACCTCACTCTGGGATCACACTGTCTCGCTCTGTTGAGTTTGTTCCCTGGCTCCACAAGGTTCCTGCTGTGCCTTGCTGCTTGTCCAAAATGCTGTGGATTTTCATATCATAGCAAAAAATAAAGCCACAAAAGAACTCCCACAAATCTTCATCAAGCAACCAGATAAAGGAAAGTGCTCAAGCACTTTTAAAGCAAACGTGTCTGTGGAAGGAAAATTTCCAGGTGGCTGAGCCCACAGCCCACAGCATCAGCTCAAGGAGGGGTCCTGACACACGCCCACCATTGCTGCTCCATGTCCAGAAATGACTGCAAGTCCAGTGTTCTCTCACAGTGACCATGGTCAGGAACATTGATTAAATGCTGGTGTTTACAATAAGAATCTTAATGTCTACATAGTTTTATTTTTAAGGATACATAGATAATAGAGCTTTAATTATTACATGTGCCTGGATGGAGTTTCCCATTTTTAAATGTGAAAAGGGATAATAAAAATATAAATTTTTATTTGTTATGATAATGTTATAATGTGAAAGCTAAAAAATAGTCTTTATGATTTGTGGCATATGAAAATTCCAGAATTGAATTAACTTAGAACTATCTTTTGTTAAAATCCTTTTGACAGTGTGGTAAGTTTTCTTCAGAAGAATGCTCTTAAAAATCTTCGGAATGTTTTTCAAGTTCATCTTCTTTTGCAGAACATCTGCCCAGGTCTGCAGCTCCTTTGGGTCCTCCTCCTCCTCTCTGTTCTCCCTTCATTCTGTCCGTCTGTCCATCCTTGCCAGCTCTTACCTCTGACTCATCTTTCAGTGGGTGTTGATTTATCTAGAGCTGCTGTGAATATTTGTCTTCAAGTCACCAGGGTGTGTGATTCAAGGACATCCCCACGTGTGCTGAGTGAGGTTAAAAAGTCACCCTTGCAGTGCTCTGTTCTTTCTGCACCCGCAGCTTCTGCAGCTTTGGGTCTTTGCAACATGGGCTGATCTCACTGGGGGTAGGTGATATCTTAGAGTGGTTTTGATTTACATTTCTCTGAAGATTAGGGATGGTGAGCATTTTTTCATGTTTGTTAGCCATGTGTCTAATACAGCCTCTTTGTTAAGAAGTATGGAGATTCCTCAAAGAACTCAAATTAGACCTTCCATTTGACCCTGCAATCCTGCTCCTAGGCACCCAGAAGAAAAAAATCCTTGTATCATAAAAACATTTGCCCTAGTTGCTTTATCACAGCTCAGTTTACAATCACCAAGATGTGGAAACAGCCTAAATGCCCACCCACCCAGGAATGGATTAACAAGCTGTGGTACACGTACACCAAGGAATACTATTCAGTCAAAAAAGATGGTGACTTTACATCTTTTATATTAACCTGGATGGCGCTGAAGCACATTGGTAAAGTATCACAAGAATGGAGAAGCAAGAATCCAATGTACTCAATTATAATACAAAGGCAATAAATGATCTAATACGTACCCTCATAAGAGACAAACTCAATCGAATTCAAGTTGGGGGAAAGGGGACCAAGTGAGGGGGAAAGGAGGGGTTAGTGGTGCTCCCACTTAATGGGCACAGCGTTTAGGTGTGGGGCACAACTACAAGAGGGACTCTACCTAAAAAATTCAAATGTTGTGACCTGGTTGTTTGTACCCTCACATTAACCTGAAATAATAAAGAAAAGTCATCCTTAGAATTTGAGCTGAAAATCTGATTAATAATGTTTACTATCCATCCTTATTTCAAAAACTATGGAGAATCCTCAAGAGCTAATAGTAGACCTTGCATTTGATCCTGCAATCTCATTACTGGGTATCTACCAAAAGAAAAAAAAAAATGTTATCATAAGGACATTGGTGCTAGAATATTTATCACAGCTCAATTCACAATCCCCAAGATGTAAAATGAACCCAAGTTCCCATCAACTCAGGAATGGATTAGTGAACTATGGTATATGTATACCATGGAATAGTCTTTAGCCTTAGAAAGATGGAAACTTTTACCTGGATGGATTTGGAAAACATCCTTCTAAGTAAAGTATCAGAAGAATGGAAAAGCAAGCATCCAATGTACTCAATACGAACATTAAACTAGTAGATGAGCTACTGCCAGCCTACAGCAGAGAAAAATACAATTAAATTCAACTAGGGGAAGGGGCGAGGGAAGGAGGGGCAGGGAGGGGACACTCGCCTCACGGGCACAGTGCAAGGGGTATATGCCACACCTGGGTACCAGGCTCAACTACAACTTGGACTCTGCCTAACAAACGCAAACAATATAACCTAATCTTTTGTATCCATATATTAATATAAAAAATTATTTTCTGTCTTTTTAGTCATTCAGGTAGCTTGAGGTATACAGAGAGTTAGGACATTTTGAGGCATTTTTAACTTCTTCTCCCCGTGAGTTGAGAGTAAAACTCCACGTCTGCTCAGCACTTCTGTCCTGTTGCCCAGGCACCACGTGGCGACACCTCGGTCTCCTGCCTGCCTCACAGATGGATCAATCTCTTTAATTATCAGGCTGTCCTTCTGGTGCCTTATTTTGGAATAGAAGAGAGGAAGTGAAGTAAAGAGAGGTCCCAATATCTATGGCTTTCTGGTTATCTGTGAGACACAAACAGCCCCGCAGCTTTTGAAACTATCTGCAAAGTTGCCCACGGGTGGATCAACCCACGTCTCTTCCTTTGCTTACCTGGTGTCCAGGCCTCTCAATATTAGAATGATTCTCCTTCACTGAAGTGAGCCTGTTCAACCATTAACAGACCTGCTGCTGAAAATAAAAGATTAACATATTCTTTTCATGACCACAGATTGTTCTGGGAAAGGCTTTTGAAGTAACAACACTTCTCTCCTCCAAGATGTATTTGCCAGAGAACCCTGAACCATCCAGCCTTAGCAGCCTAATGGGGCTTTGGCCAATTTCTGGGTGATGATACTTTCTTTCTGGTGAACATATGGATCTGGTGAACTACAATTTGCACAGCATTTATCAGCAAGGTCATGTTTTCTTCCTGTAGATTAATATATGTGTGTTTTGACAAGGACATGGAGTGACAGCACATTGCGTTCTTTTGTTTTATAGCTTGTGTTGTGTCGTTCTTTCCCATGCTTGTCATTTTGGAAGAGCTCTGTAAGAGAATAGGTGAAGCCAACCTCCTCATGCTCAGATAGAGAACAGGAAAGTGGAATTTTGATCCCATCAAGGTCGATCACCTTGTATAATACACAGAGGCCCAGCAGAGGCAGCAGTAGTGACCGGCAGACTCCAAGAGACTTTTCACAAAGGGGCCTCTTTCCCTCTGCACCTCCTGCAACAGGGGTGGGAGAGGAGTAATTTGAAGAAGATTATAAACTTCTGCTGGAAATTTGAAATAGTGCTGCCATGAACAGCAGAAATCTCACCAGAAAGAAAAGAATGCAGATTATAATTAATGATGATTTATCAGTTAGAAACTAAAGGAACTTGGCTGAAAAAAATGCATTGATTCTTTTTGTTTTGTACTCACTGTACTATTAAGTAAATAACTTTTTAAAATTTGTGTGTAGTGAAGAGAAGGAAGATGACTGGATCTATAGTGAAAAATCCTTGTAGGCTGCTCCTTCCTGCCCCGCCTTTGCCTCTCTGGAGAGGGGTACCGGGGACCTTCACCAAGACCCACCTTCACTCTGCTCAGCAGGTCGGCCTTGGCAGGAGGAGCGGCTGCCTGTGGTTTCCCTGTGTTTCTTATATATTGGGTTCCACCTGATAGAACTGCCACAAAATTTATAAGGCTGGAAATTATTTTCTAGCTTTAACATTAATGAGCCCCGCTTCCTCCATGCCTAAGACTTTCCTCTCTAATATCTTCTGTCATTCTCTGAGATTTGATGAGTTGGGGAGGAGCGGGTGGTGAAAGCACTCTGCAGCCTCCTGCTCATCTCCACGTGGTTTGCAAGCGTTGCTTGTTCAGTCGTTTACAAGGAAACAAACTGGATTCAGCAAAAGAGACAGAGAGAAATCTCATCAGCCTAACAGAACCTGCTCTAATAAGCAGACTGAAAAATTGATGGGGAGTAAAAATATTATATGTTATGTTACTATGCACTTATTACATTTATTGTTCAAATATTTCTTTAACTTGATGTTGGAATTTTTTCTTACTATTATAGTTTATTAACTAAGGTATATAATTAATGCTGCTTGTATATGTAAGATCTGGCAAAGAATTATAAATATGGACATACATACTCTAGCAACGTGACTACATTTAGAGCAGGCAGAATATTGCATGAATTTATATTAAAAACAGGATTATTTAAAATTTTGCTTTAGGGCTTGGAAGAATCTCTAACTGGCCCTGAATAAGGAGTATGAGCAACAGGGACCAAATATCTGAGCCGACCAAGTGAAGTGTGCTTTGTATTCCCGCACAAGAAAAATGACAGACAGACAAAACCTGACACGTAGAAACGTCTTGTTCCATTACAATATTCTTACTGAGCCCAACTTTGCATCAGCCGCTGATCTAGGTACTGTTCTTCCCCCCACCCCCAGCTTACATTCTGGCAAAAATGGTGGAAACGCGCAAGTAAACAATGTACTATCGCAGAGACACAGATGCTATGGAAACAAAATTAAAAGGTTGGCAGGGCCAGTGGGGGACACTTGTAGATGGAGCCGAGAGCATCAAAAGAAAAAGATCAGGAGAGCGGCTGGGGACGGACGGGTCCTACTCATGCAGACCTTCACAAGGAGCTTGAGTTTTAAGTTTACTAAACAGCCATCGCAAAGTTTTAAGCAGAAAAATCATATGATATGATTTATATTTTCAAAATGGCATCCTGGCTACTGGATAGAAAACATACAATGGAGAGGCAGAGTCGGGTAAAAGCTGGGTCCGCGGGGAGGCCACTGTGACCGTCCAGGGTAGAGGCAGACACGATTCCAAGAGACAAAGATAAATTATGCGATCACCACGTATTTACTGTTAAGTTGGAAGTGGCTCAGGAGAAAGGAGAAATAGAGATTAACAGAAAAAGAAAGAATGAGAAAGCCTCATGGGTTTACAGCCTGAGCAACTGAAGGAATGAATGAATGAAAAAAACCACAGTGACCCACAGGCAAAGCTCAGGCCACCTATGTGTAGTAATGGCCAGTGTCCAAGTCTCCTTCCCTAACTCTGAATGTCTCACCCTTTACTGGGATAGTTTGTTCATTGTTGGCAATCTAAATCATAAAAGAAAAATGAAAATGAAAATTATACATGTTAATTATCATAAAAATTGTTAAAGAAATTAGGATAATTTAAAATAACAATATGGCTGAAGAGTAAATTTAGGAGATAATGCACATTACATTATAGCACACCAAAGCAACCGTTAATTTCTTAAAAAATACTGACTAGTCCTGGCAAAGTGGCTCCTACCTGTATTAGCATTTTAGGTGACTGAGGCCGACAGATTACTTGAAGCCAGGAGTTTGAGACAAGCCTGGATGAGACTGACACCTCGCCCCTTTTAAATTAGATAAATGTCAAATTTATCTAATTTGTTACCTGTCAAATGCAAAAGGCAAGCGGTGGGGTAAGTAAGAGTCTCCCAACAGGAAGTCTTGTTCTGATATTTTGGGAAATACGTCCATGACACGCAAACAACAGCTTCTTGTCCTGTTTTGCAATCTGACTGGCTCTGGTTACAGCAATGGACTAACTGCTCACCTTTCTGTGTGGTCCGTTTGTCAGGCAAGAGAACTTGTCCCTAAAATTGTATCTAGTTTCTGCATATAGGGATTTAGGGAAAAAAGCTGTTTCTGTTCGGGGTAATTCCATGGAAGGGAGTTGGAGTGGAGAAATCTGAAAGAATTCAGGGTCTAGTCTATCCTGTAAGTATAAAACAAGAACTTGAAATAATGCAGTTACAATCTAATAACAGCTGTATTACAGCTTTTTGTTAAAAATATATCATTTTCTCTATACATTGATCATATAGTAACTCCAAGTTTAAAAACCTCCTGAAGCTTGAAGCCAGACCAAAGCAGATTTCGGATTTTACCTATAGTCTCAGGGTTCCTGGGCCTTCCCAGGACGTACCATTTTATGCATCAGTTGCAAAGCTGTGCACCTTTAAAGCCAGATGTTCTATGCGCACTTTCAAATACCACATTCCATGCAAACCTTGGTAATATAACTAATTTTTAAAATTATGTCCTGTACTAAAGACCAATTTTTTATTGAACTTATACAAATAATATTTCCACAAAAAATGAGAATACTCTAAATAGTTTCCAAATTTTGGGGAGACTAAGCAGTGAGAAAAAGCAAATGCTTCTATGTATATAAAAGTATAGTTTATCAAATTGTTGTAAACTATCTAGAGCTTATGAGAAAAAAATTTCCTTAAATATGGAAAATAAAACATTTAACGTAAGAACTAATAATGTATAAAAACAGTATCTTTGTCAGTTACTTAATCTCATGTAATTATTTTTGTTCTGCTTAATCTTGACTAGAAGTTTCATGTAAAAAAAAATTTAATTACATATCTTTAGTTGCTGCTCTAAATGTTTCCTGAATCCATTGGCTTTTTATTACAGTTCTGAAAATTTTTAAAGTTTATAATTCTCTATATAAAATATACCCCAAATGTAAGATGTTTTGGTAAAAAACATAATGAAAGGCATAGTGTGTTCTTTGCTGAGAAAAAAGAATAATGTCTGATTTGGAAGTTATTTAAATGGTTCTTCAAAAAGTAAATTTAGGAAGGAAATAGAGACAAGACAGAAAGGCATGTGAAGAAAGTTATAGATGGGAAGATGTATTTGGGGGAAGGCAGGTTAAAAATAAAAGAATAATATTACATGAGAAAGTTT
This sequence comes from Loris lydekkerianus, assembly GCA_963574355.1. Taxonomy (NCBI): domain Eukaryota; kingdom Metazoa; phylum Chordata; class Mammalia; order Primates; family Lorisidae; genus Loris; species Loris lydekkerianus. The sequence continues at coordinate 62,180 of CAUYPK010006238.1, forward strand.
CTCGTGTTTTTGTTCTAAAGTAAAACAATTGGTTATTTAGGAGAGAGGAAGTACAGGACAAAGCAGAAAATCTAATCACCTTATTAAAGGTCTGAGTGGTTCATGAAAGCAAAACATTAAATTATGTGCACGGAAAGAACCAAAAGAAAATTCATCAGAAAAGACACTCCTCACAGAGGAGAGGGAACACGGCAGAGTCCTCGGACTGGAAAGAAAAGGCAGTGTTTAGTATCCAAGAAGGAAGGCAAGTCTCCTTCACTGAGACGGCCTTATCCAGATCAGATTCAGAAACAGGCAAGAGCTCCCCAAAATGCAAGGAGAAAACCAAGGCTAGAGGACACCCCGCAGGCAGGAGAGACGGCCAGGGAAGTGGGACCCCGAAAGGGCTCGGATCAATCAGCAGGCTGTGCCCAGAAGAGCCGACTGCTTCTGGAGCGACCTCTCCCTGGGTCTCACTTCTGGGCACCCAATAAAACAAGCAGAGCAGCTCCCTAAAAGAAAAAAATACACGTATTCAGGAATAGGGCTGCAGTGGGAATGCATAGAGATCTATGTATGTGTGTGTTCAAGGAAGTAAAGGAAGACAAAGGCTGTAAAGAAAACTGAGGAGCAGGATCAGGGTTGGGGTAATTATCCTCAGCTACCAGCCTCAGTAACAAGGCCGGCAGTGACCTGAGGCCACCAGGTGGCTGCTGGGCAGACGTCCTCACAGAGGCATTTTTTAAGATTGCAAGGGCCCTGCTGCAGAGTTGCAGCTTTTGCAGTGATCTTTGATAGTTCTTATTCTCAGACATTTATCCAGAAGAACCTTTTCTTTATGACCTTCTCTGCCTCTATTTTTTTAGGTTCCTTTTTGTTATTCACACAAATGACTCCTTTTTGATTCTGACAACGTTTACAATGAACAGAAATTCTAAGAGCTGAAGGGACCATAGAGACAGATTTGTGCGTTCAAATAATCGGTGTCAATGCCCTCCGACCACACACACCCCGGGGGGCAATTCCCGGCTGGACAGGTGGTTTTATTGCTGTTGCAGGGAGAGAGAACCCCACTGCTGGAACACAGGGCTGAACACAGGGAGACTTAGTCAGAGGGGGTGACAAGGGCTCATTCGAGGATCCAGACTTTGTGGCAGGTGACTTAGAGCCTGTAGAAGAGCAGGGTATTGGTCTGGCCTGCATGTTATCAGGAAAAGGGAATGATTCTGAGTTTGGATATCTGATGAAGGAGAGGAGAGCACAGGGACACTACAGCCTGAACTGACAGGGAAGCAGCAGTCCCCCCGTAATCCTTCCTGTGGTTGGGATAATATTTATGTTCTTGTCTGTGTTCAGACAAGATTAAACAGTGATTTCATTTTTGCTGCGATGCATCACAGCCAAAAACAATTTTGTTGTCAACATTCATTTCATTGTCCATCTTTAAAATATTGTTTTGAAGTAGAAGAGGCAATTGTGTGTGAAAATTAACTTTAAAAATCTATATAGTACAGCAACTGGAAAACAAAATGATTCTCTTGCTTTTCAGTTATATTTTAGAGTCTACTGAAATGAATAAAAACTAAAAATATAGACCATATATAAAAAGGTATAATTTGCCATGTTTGAAATTTAGTATGCACAAACTTTTATAATAGTAAAATATGCTTATTTTAAGAAATTCAAACTACTATATTTACAAAAGGTAACAATTTAAAATATGAAAAATACCAACCTCCATCTCTCAGAGAAAATCACTATTAATAAACATTTTACTGAATATATAACGCACATTTTTATATACTTGTGTCCATAAATACAGAAAGGGATCACATTGTCCAAACTGCTATAAAACATTTTACACATAAATACAAATAGTCCCCCCATTACAGATGAGATTCATTCATGAGACTATCTTTAGACGGGATTTGTATGTAACAGCACACACATGGGAGTAATAATAATTAAGACAATGCTACAATGGCTCACATGTGGTAATAATAAGACAGTACAATACTGTAGTGATGTAATACCCGTGTACTGGGAGGGTAAGTTGCAGAAATTATTGTGCTTTTTCTTTTAATTCAAACAAACAGAACAAAAAACAGGCTCATACAAAATGTTTAGCTAGGAGACAGGAGAAATTTCAAAAAAGAGTATTAAAAGTTAACACTCACCTAATCTTGCAAGGCTAGGCTAATAGGAATATTGCATCCATGTTGCTGTCTAACCGAAACAGAAACAGCCTTTCCCTGTCAGCAATTCCCCTACCACGCTGCACAGAGGTAACTGATGCCATCTGGAGCGCTGCCTTCCACGCGTTCCATCATTGTCACCTGCTTCATAACTGTTCCAACAGCCAGCGATGGAAGCTACTGCTCCACTCTGAATGACACGTCCAGCCTTCCTCCAGGTGCGAAATTCTTTCTACTTTTGTTTCCATCATAATCTCCTTTCTCTTCACGGCAAGCTCACCTGCACTTGTCATGGATTTTTCCTTTGGAAGCACAGTCATAAGGATAAACACATACAAAGTCAAATTAAAAAGTTAAGGCACAAGTGATGCTACGGGTAAGCAGGGGTGTAAGTGAGGAGACCAGCTGCTGGCATAAAGAGCCTGCACGAGCGGATAGCTCACACCCTGGGGGCTTGTGGACACAGGTGGAAGAGACTTCTTCCTGAACTACTAACTAAATCACTGAATTATAAATTATCCTATGGTGATCCTAAGTACACATCACCTGCCTGCATACCACCTGTATTGGTGGGATATTAGGACTTTAGGCTAATTTCTCACTCTTACAAATAATGCTTTGTCTATTTTTTTAGAAGTTATATGGCCAGAGCCAAACTTTTCTCTATCTTTTCCGTTTTGGTGCTTATTTGGGTACCAGAAAAATTCTCCTAGAGCACTCAGTCCAATATGTAAGGAAGAATTTATTTCTTCTTACACTCACTGGTCTTTGACATTATCACTATGTCATCAATTCTGTCAATATTTACACACAATGAAGCCAGAGCCGCCCAGCACACCTTGGATCCACCTTCCTAGGGAAAACTCCCTGTGACAGGACCAACAGCAGCTGGAGGACCGGCTACCCTGGCTGCCTTGCCCCGTCTCAGTCTGGGCAGTGAACAGTGCCCTGGCAGGAAAGAGCCCCAGCTGAGGACGGGAGATGACCCTGCACTGTGCGGCCGCAGTCTGTGATGAGGCAAGTGCCACCCTATCCCCTGGCAGGATCAGATACTGGACTACACTAGCAAAACCTTAGCACCATCCCCTTGCTGCTTCTCCTGGTGTGCGTGTGAGTCTGGGGGGAGGCTGGAGTGATAGGCAGCTATGAGGTCAGAGCAAGCTAGTGGCCGGTCGGCGTCGGCCTCCACCCTGGGTCCAGCTGCTGGCGTTGACCAAGGCTGATTTTCTCAAGTACTGGACCATACCAGTTTGTCTGGAGTGCTTTTTCTGGAAGTCTGGATTACAGAAATCTGTCCAGCACAAATTAACACTGAACTCACAGCATTATGAATGAAAGAAAACCCTCATTATTAATTTTCCATTTCTCTTACTAGGGTTGATCGTATATTCACCTACTTAGTATTCACACAGCCTTTCTTGGTAAGTTCCGAGGATGTTTGCCCTGAACACAGCTTCCTTCTCCTTCTTCCTGTTTGAACCTGCCCGTTGGGATCCCCTCACCGAGTGTCCCTTGTCAGTCTCCTCTGGTGGCTCCTTCTAATCTTCCTGAGCTCTGAATGTCGGTGTGTCCGAGCATGTTCCTGGGCCATCTCCTCTCCATCTACAACCTCTCACTGCTGACCTCATTTGGTCCCAGTATATAAAATGTCACCCATGTTCTGATGACTCCCCAACACTGACCCTCCCCAAATCTCCCTGGTGCTCCAGAGAGGGCCTCATGTGACATCTCTGCTTGAAGCTAACAAGCATCTTAAACTATCCAAGTCCTAGATTAAACTCACGGTTCCCTCTTGCTGTGCTCTCCCCTGCTCCCAAATCTATCTCCCCTATCAGTGAGTGTCACCACCTGACTCACAGCTACCAGGGGGGAAGCCCCAGGTTTCAGCCCCGACTGTTCCCTCCTCAGACAGACCAGAACTCATTCACAAGACCAGCAGGCACAAACTTGAACACATGTCCCAAATCAGATCTCTCTTCACGGCCTACTATTACTGCCTATGTTTAAAGCCGCCAACCTGCAGTGGCCTTCTAATCAACCAGCCGCTCCCTCCTGGTCTCCACCTCACCCTCGACCTCCCAGAGTAGCCCAGAGCCTTCTTTGCCCTCTGCTCCCCAGGGATCCTCCGGGTCAGCACTATGGACGCTCTGGGCTGAACAATTCTTTGTGTTGGGAGACAGACCTGCACCTACATGGTAGGATATCTGGCAGCGTCCTGGGTCGCCACCTGCTCGATGCCAATGGCCAGCTCCCAGGTGGGACGGCACCCAGGTGAGAGTATTTCCCTAAAAATGCTCTGATAGAATCCCTACTCTTATGAGCAAGGTTGGTATGCCCACACCGTGCCCCCATTGCTCTCCTGGCCACGGTGCTGTAGGACAGAGGCCAGCCTGCTCCTCGTGAACACACCCATCCCCTCCCCCCATCATGGCATTTTTTTTATTCCTTTTCCATCTGCTCTGAGTGCTTTCCCCAAATTCAGGTCATAGTTTACTTCAGCTCTCATTTTCCTGGTCTCTGCTGAGATGCCAGAAGCTCAGAGAAGGCTCCCTGGTCACCCGTAGGAAGTACCCTCATTTGCTATAATGTTCTCTCTAACCTGCTTTATTTTATTTGGTAATTATCCCTATTTGATACTTTATTATCTGTTTATTATTTGGCTTTCTATGAAAATGTAAGCTCCACAGGAAATATTACCTTCTTCACCCTACCCAACACAGCCCAGCACCTGTGGCTAGTGAGTTAGTAATTGTCGAATAAATGAATTAATAAAAATAATTAGATCTTTCCAAGTATTTTCTTTGCTGTGTAAAAGTAAGTAAAGAACATAAACAAAATAATCTTTGTATCTGCTACAGAGCTAGACAGGCAGAAATACTTTTTAATATTATCAATCCCAGTAGAAAGAACTAAGAAAATGTTATTTAGAAACCACGACTCAAAGGATCATCTACAATAAAATTGCTTTCTTTCCCTCAAGCTCATACTGATGCCAGCTGCTTCTGTCTTTTCTGATCATAGAATTGCATTTCAATAGAGTGTTTCATTAGTTACAAATGCTTATATTTCTGGCATATTTAGTCAGAGCAGAGAAAGGTAGATTTGCATATAAAAATATAGTAGAAAAATAGAAATAGCATTTTATTTCACTAGTCTACTTTTTTTTTTTTAAATGTCAGATTACCATGAGGGCACAAACCCTGAGGTTACAGTATGTGCATTTGTTAGGTGAAGTCCCCGTTGCAGCTGTGCCCTACCCCCAGGAGTGTGCCAGACACCCTAACATTGTGCCTTTAGGTGGGAGCATGCCAAACACTCTCACCTCCCACTCTTCCCTTCCCTCCTCCCCCCTTTCCCATCTTGAATTAAATTGAGTTTTTCTCTTGTGTGGGTGCGTATTAGTTTGTCTACTGGCTTTGTATTAGTTTTGGACACATTGGATACTTACTTTTCCACTCTTATGATACTTTACTAAAGAGAATGTTCTCCAACTCTATCCAGGTTAATACAAAAGATGCAAAGTCTCCATTTTTTTTTTTTTTTTTTTTTTGAAGTTTCTGGTCAGGGCTGGGTTTGAACCTGTCACCTCTGGCATATGGGGCCAGTGCCCTACCCTTTTGAGCCACAGGCGCCGCCCCAAGTCTCCATCATTTTTTATGACTAAACAGTATTCCATGGTACACATATACTACAGTTTATTAATCCATTCCTGGGTTGAGGGGCATTTTGACTGATGTCACATCTTGGTGATTTTAAATTGAGCTGCAATAAACAATCTAGTGCAAATTTCCTTGTGGTAAAATAATTTTTTTTCTTCTGGGTAGATATCTAGTAATGGTATTATAGGATCAAATAGGAGGGCTAATTTGCGCTTTCTGAGAATTCTCCATACTTCCTTCCAAAAAGCTTGTGTTAGTTTGCAGTCCCACCAGTGTTCCCCTCTCCACACCCATGCCAGCATTTGTAACTTGAGACTTTGTGATGAGGGCTGTTCTCCCTGGGGTGAGGTGATATCTCAGCGTGGTTTTGATTTGCATTTCTCTGACGATTAGGGATGATGTGCATTTTTTTCATGTTTGTTAGCCATTCATCTGTCTTCCTCAGAGAAGGTTCTGTTCATGCCTCTTACCCAGTGATGGATGGGATTGTTTACTCTTTTTTTGTTGATTAATTTGAGTTCTCTGTAGATTCTGCAGATCAATCCTTTGTCAGATTTGTAGCATAAATGTATTTTTTCCCATTCTGAAGGTTGTATATTTTCTTATTTGTTGTCTCCTTAGCTGTGCAGAAGCTTTTCTGTTTAATTAAACAGAGCATTTAATTAAAATGTTTCCCATTTGTTTATTTGTTTATTTGTTTATTTATTTGTTGTTGCGATGGCTGCTGAAGTCTTCTTCATAAAATATTTGACCAGGCCAACCTCGTCAAGAGTTTTTCCCATTCTTTCTTCTAGGATTTTTATTATTTCATGCCTTACATTTAAATCTCTTTTTTCATTTTGAATCAATTTTTGAAGTGGAGAGAGGTGCGGGTCCCGTTTCAATCTTTTACATGCGGTTATCCAGTTCTCCCAGCATCATTTATTGAATAGGATTCTTTCCCCAGTGTGTGCCTTTGTTTACTTCTTCAAAGACAAGATAGCAATAAGAGGCTTGTTTTATCTCTTGGTTTTCTACGTGGTTCTAATGTCTATGTCTCCACTTTTGTGTCAATACCTTGCTGTTTTGATCACTGTGGACTTGTAATATATCCTAGAGTTTGGTAGGGTGATGCCTCTGACTATATTTTTATTACTAAAACTTGCCTTAGCTATATGGGTTTTTTTCTGGTTCATTACGAAACAAAGAACTGTTTTTTTCCAATTCTTCAAAGTATGATGTTGATGTTTTAATGGGGATTGTATTGAATCTGTAGATTGTTTTGTGTAGAATAGACATTTTAACTAGTCTATTTTTTGACAGAAAATTTCCATGACAACTTAACATCTCCCGAATATTACATTGCTATCCAACACGTTATGATTATTCACCAAAAGCTTTTTAGCATAGTCATTTCCTTCTGGTTATCAAATAATTAAGACAGTTGGTAACTCATACTCATTTAAAATTGTGATACATAAAATTGCATATAAATTAGTTTTGTGGAACTGGCTATGAATGACATGCACATTATTCTATTCATGCCCCTGAAAAGATTAGTTCGTAATTTTAATTTATTAATAAAAATGTACATTTTCCACCCAAATTTTACTGACTATATAAATGCCTTTATGTTGTTCATGGAAAGTCCCTTTTCTGTGCTCTTCAGTCCAATAACATGTACAGTAAAAATAAATATTATTGGCTTAATGTAGCAAACCTGTAATAGCTAATATTCAGATTTTAAAATGTGTATTATTATTAACATATATATGCTTCTTAATCAAATAGAGAAACCAAACAATGCTATATGCAGCATTTTTTCCCTTTAGGAAAAGGGTCTCAACATGTTGCAGTAGCTTTCTTCAGTCACGATCACAGTGCCCCCCACCCCAGACACCTGGGCTCCAGTGCTCCTTCTCACCTCTGCTGGAACTACAGGTACATAACACAGCATCAGGCTGAGCATTCTGTTATAAATGCCTCTATTTGGTATGATCAAAGAATACAAAATAATTTGAAATGTATGAATTTTTCTTTCTGTCACTTAAACGCAGTGATAAATCTTAGCATTACCAGCAGTATGACAATCTTACATTTTATGCCTCCAAAAGTGATGTAATAAGAAATACACACAATCAGCTTGGCGCCCATACCATAGTGATTACAGCACCGGCCACATACACCAAGGCTGGTGAGTTCAAACCCAGCCTGGGCCAGCTAAACAACAATGATAATTGCAACAAAAAAAATAGCCAGGCATGGTGGTGGGCACCTATAGTCCCAGCTACTTGGGAGGCTGAGGCAAGAGAATCGCTTAAGCCCAAGAGTTGGAGGTTGCTGTGAGCTATGACACCACAGCACTCTACTGAGGGCAACATAGTGAGACTCTGTCTCAAAAATAAAAAATAAAAGAAAGGAAATACACAAAAACAATAATACAGTTTTCTTGCCACAAATGTCTTGACCTAATGTAATCATGAAGGGTTACCAGACCAGTCTAACAAAGGCCACATTAAACAAGGGAACTGGCCTGAGGTGTTTGTGACTGTCTCATTGCCATACATTGAAAGAGACTAGAGATATGGAACACCCCAAGGCCATGAATGAACTTTGGTCAGAGCTTAGGAATCATACTTATCAATATAAATAAATAATAAAACTTATAGATGAATGAATGATCAAATAACTATTAAAATGTATGTCTTGTATAATTGAGGAAATTTTAAATATGTTATACATATATAATGTGATATTTTTGTATTATCAAACATTTTCCATCAATTAATTTAGAAGACTGCTATATTTTTGTAGACAAATGCTGAAGGAGAAGTGCTGTGATGTCAGCAACTGAGGTTCAAATGAGTCAACTGAGAAATAAATTATACATATTGGGAGAGGGGTGGGCAAGTAAAACAAAGCCAAGTTAATAAATCGTGAGTGAATTTACACTCACAATTAGTCTTTCATTTTATCCATAGATTTGAAATTTTAACAATAAAAAAGTTGGGCACTAATAATCTCTTAAAAAATACCTCTTTTGTCTATTTTCATGTGTCTCCAAATTCTGTATAGTATAACTCTTTTTTTAAGTTACTTTGATTCCCTTTCATTTCACTCCAAAGAACACTAGCCTTAATTTTAATTTATGTTGTCTCAATACATATGACAACTAGAAAAATTCATGGTTCCATCATGCTCATGATAAACAGCAGTACCCAAAGGAGCTCTAAGGAGAAGGTCCCTCTGGATTTCTGTCTTAATTGGCATTATTCTTTAGCAGAGAAAAAGGAAGTACTAAAAATTCTGTTCTTACACTAACTCCTTTAACTCTAACCTTAAAGGCATGACTTGGTTATTTCTAAAATAGTCTCATTTAATTCCAAAATATTGCTCAACACTTACACTACTGAAACTTTGAAAGTATAGTCATCTTTTGCTTATATACAATCAGGAATACTGGTAAATAAATATAAAAACAATAAAAACAGTTACATCTATTGGTTCATTTTTAAATGTCATTTACTAAATGAAAGATGTGGGCCATCCTAGTAGTTTTAGAGATGAATGTGATTTGGTTCTTGGGTTCATGGAATTTGCAGACAAGCTGGAAAAATAAGAGGCATGTCTGTCTTCAGGCAGAAGACTAGGAGGGTTCTATCAAAGGAATGGATAAATGTTGCAAGAAGATTACAACATTTCATAAGAGGACAAAAAGAATTTTACTCCTGAAGAAAAATTGGGGTATTGATAATGGAGGATGTAGTATGTGGTCTTGACCTTAAAGGTTATCCATGATGTTTTGTTTTGTTTTGTTTTGTTTTGTTTTGTTTTGTTTTGTTTTGTTTTGTTTTGTTTTTGAGACAGGGTCTTGTTCTGTTGCCCAGGCTGGAATGCATTGGTATCACCATAGTTCATTGCAACTTTAATCTCCTGGGCATAAGTGACCCTCTTTTCTCAGCCTCCCAAGCAGCTGAACTACAGCTCATGTCACCCCATCCAGCTAATTTTTTAACTTTTTGTACAAATGCAGTCTCACAAGCTTGCCCAGGCTGATCTATTATAAAACTCCTGGCTGCAGCAATCCTCCTGCCTATAATCCCACTAGGCCTGGGAGAAGTGAAACCAGAGAGATTTTTCTGGGGTGAAGGTAGGGAACACAATATTTAGAAGCAGGAGAAATGCTCTTTTATCCTACTTAATTAGAGATACATCGCTTATTAAAAAATTGAACTATAAAAATTATTTTCTGTAATAAAAATAATTACTATTATTATTTGTAATTCAACATAATCACATTTCACAAATTGAATGATTTGGGCCCTTTTTTTTTCAGACATGGTTTAAAAACATAATTTAGACTTCTACACAGGACCGTGATGGAAAAATATACTAAAAAACTATACTACTCTTATGAAAAATTATAAAATTATAGAAAATACATGAAATAATTATTTTCAGACACTGAACAACAAGCAGAACAGGACTGAAATTCCACAAAGAAATGGAAGTATAAGGGAGATGAGTCCTCTGGTCTCCTTCCTTTCTCCCTAAATGTGCTGCCTGGATCACAACATGGCAGCAGTGCCCCAAGCATAGCACACCATTTACGTTGACACGAGGAGAGAGAAATTGTGTTCAAAGAAGCTAGAGCAGCTGGAATTTGCATTAACACAACGAGATAGAAAATACAGAAACAACCCCCAGATGGGAGCTTCACAGCCAGAGGTACAATTTCCAAAGAGAAAATTTTTCAGATGGTACTAAAACAGATACTGCAGAATACAGGATTAGGAAATATGAGCACATAATGACAAAAATATCAACAATAAAGCACAGAGAGGAAGGTAACTGAAAAGTAATGGTATTTCCTTGATACAAGGGAAATGCTGGGAAGTCAAGGAAACACATAATTTGAGTCATGAAGGGAAGAGAAAAAAATTTTAAGAAATAATGACCAGAAACTTTATGAATTTAATGAAGACTCTAAATCCACAGAACCAAAGAAACTCAACAAACCCCAATAAGCACAAACACAAATAAAATAACATCAAGGTACAATGCTGTCAAATTGCTGGAAACAAGTGACAAAGAGAAAAATCTTTAAGAAATAGATACAAGGAAAATAATAAAAATGATCACAGATGCCTTTAGAGAAACAATGAAATCCATAAGACAATGCAATGGTATCTTCAGAATCCAGAAAAACATTTCCAATGTGGAATTATTTATCTTAAAATAAAAGGAAATAAAGATGCTTTCAGACAAACATGTGAGAAAATTCATCCACAGAAGACTGGCATTACAAAATGAGAAGAAATTAGTTTTTTAGGCCATGGGAAAATGATCCCAAACAGGAGCAAGGGTCTATTTTGGATCAAAAAATCAAGACAGTAAAATTTAAACCTGTTCTTATTTTTTAACATACAAAGACAATACTGTTTAAAGCAAAATTTATAAAAGTGTATTATGGAGTTTGTAATATGGATTTAGCATCTCTAATCCAAAAATCTGAAATCTGAGGCTGGGCACAGTGGCTCACACCTATAATCCCAGCACTCTGGGAGGCCAAGGCAGGTGGATTGCTAAACTCACATGTTCGAGAGCAGCCTGAGCAGTGTAAGACCTCCGTCTCTAAAAATAGCTGGGCCTCATGGCAGGTGCTGGTAGTCCAGGTACTTCGGAGGCTGAGGCAAGAGGATCACTGATGCCCAAAAGTCTAGCTTGCTCAGACTTGTGACACAAGGGCACTCTACCTAGGATAACAAAGTGAGACTCTGTCTCAAAAAAAAAGAAAGAAAGAAAATCTAAAATCTGAAATGTTCCAAAGCCTGAAAATCTTTGAGCACCAACATGACTCCACAAGTAAAAAATACCACACATGTTCTCATGTGGTGGGTGAGCAAAATTATTGAAAATGTTACATAAAATTACCTTTAGTCTACATTTATAAGATGTACATGAAACAACATAAACAAATGTTGTGTTTAGATTTACGTGTCATCCCCAAGAAATCTCATTGTGTATATGCAGATATTCCAAAATGTGAAAAAATTTTAAAATCTGAAACATTTGGTTCCACATATTCTGGATAAGAAATACTCAACCTGTATGTGCAGAACTAGGACAACAGGAAGGGGGGAGTAGAAGGTGCTTGCGTATGAAATTGTGAGACTTTACCTGGATATTGATTGTAGTAAGTTACAGAAGTAATTAAAAATCCTAGAACAATCACTAAAATAATAAGCAAACAGTTACAGCTGTAAAGTCAACAATGGTAATAAAACTAAATTCTAGAATACTTAATCTAAAAGAAGATTTTAAAAGAAATGTAAACAAATTGTAAGACTTAAACCCATCCATAAGTATAATTATAATAAGAGTTAACATTCTGATTGACATATAATGAGAAACACATAGTAATTTAAAACTTTATAGTGGCTATATTTTTAAAAATTCAAATAGGTAAATTTAGTTCAATAATTTATTTAACCCAACTCAAAATGTTATTTTAATGTATAATTCATTAAAAATTATTAATGAGAGGGTGGGAAGTTGACTCATGCCTATAATCCCAGCACTCTGGAAGGTCAAGGAAGGTAGATTGCTATAACTCAGGAATTTAAGACCAGCCTGAGCAACAGTGAGACCCCATCTCTAAAAATAGCCGGACATTGTGGTGGGTGCCTGTAGTCCCAGCTACTTAGAAGGCTCAGGCAAGAGGACTGTTTGAGCTCAAGAGTCTGAGGTTGCTATGAGCTATGACACCACTGGTACTCTACCAAGGGCAACAAGGTGGGATTCTGTCTCAAAAATATACATATTAATGAGATATTTTGCATTTTTTTTGCTTTCAAAACCCTATGTATATTTTATACTTATAGCACATCTCAACTTGGACAAGACGGTTTTCAAGTGCTAAATAATCATATTTGGTTAGTGATATTGTCACTGGATGGCACAGATCTTAACATTCCTATTATAAGGAAGAAAGCAGTAGACTGAATAATAATAACAACACTCAACTGTATGCTAGCAACAATAAATGCACTTTAAATAAAAACATGTAGAATAAAAATTAAAAGATGGAAGAAGATAAACCAAGTAAACATCATAAGAACTGGAGGACCTATATTAATATCAGAGAACACAGAATTTAGAACACAAAAAGGCATTGCATAAGGTTAAAGAATTTACTTATTTAAAAAATAGCAGTAATAAACATATGACAAAACTTCAAAACTTCTGGAAAAAAAAGTTTATAGATCCAAAGAAAGAGAGAAATCTAAAGCTGGAGATTTCAAAATTCTTCTATCAGTAATTATAGAAAAAGCAGAGACAAAAATCAGAAGGAAGATAAATAACAGGAACAGTGCTATTACCCCCCTGGAGCATTTCACAGGTACAAATCCACAGGCAGTAGGGCACATATCCTACACAGTTGCTCTCAGAAAACTCATCAAGATAGAAAATCTGCTGGCCCCAGAGACAACCTTCACTACATGGAGCACAAGGGGAATCACACAATAGGTTCTCTGTCTAGGAAACATATTTAAAAAAATGACTGAACAGTATCCAAAACATCCCCAAATATTTGGAAATTATACAACACATGCAAAAATAAAAAGTCACAAGAAGAGTAAGAAAATGTTACAAATAAATGATGCAGAAAACAGCATAACTAAAGTTGTAGAATACAGCTGTAAGTGGAAACTTAGAGTGAAAAACATAGCTCTAAATCAGGCATCCTCAAACTTTTTAAACAGGGGGCCAATTCACTGTCTCTCAGACCATTGGAGGGCCAGACTATAGTTTAAAAAACAAAAACAAACAAACAAACAAAAAAAAAACTATGAACAAATTTCTATGCACACTGCACATATCTTATTTTGAAGTAAAAAACAAAATGGGAACAAATACAATTCACACCACTTCACGTGGCCCACAGTCTGCAGTTTGAGGACGCCTGCTCTAAAAGTTTATATTAGAAAAGAAAGAAATTTCAAAATGAATTATTTTCCTTTCCACCATAAGAAGACAGAAAAGAAGAGCAAAATAGGGGGGTGGAAGCAAGATTGCCAACTGGAGCCAGTTTTCCACAGAGGCTCCCATCCAGAAGGAGAGTTAAAGGACAGAAGTTTAGCAAGTAAGCTGATGGTTTGGAGCTGAACCAAGAGAGAAAGTTGAAGAATGCATATCAACCCTGCTGAGGTGAGCTATGACCCCAAGGAAACAAACAATAGGTACAAAATCCATCTCCAAGTGGATGGGGGTCCTCTCCCCAATGAAAACAGCTCGCAATATACTTTCTACAAACAAACAAGCAGAGTTCTGATATCCTCCTATTTTATCTCACGGGAGAGACTCTTTAAAAACCAGAACTCCTTCCCCAGAGAGGACCCACTAACACTAGTGGCACTCTCCCACCAGGCATAAAACTGTATATATTCTCTACCTGCAGTTCTGAACTGCCAGCACTCCCTTCCACTCTCACCCGAGGTCTGGAAGCCTGTCCCCCAGGGAGTCCAGTTTCTGGGGCATTTTCTCAAGAGGTGTGGAAAGGCATGGGCTGTTGCATATCTGTGCTGATGCTGTTACACAGGGGTAAAGAGAGGACAGGGGACCAAGACAGAGAGGGAGAAGCAGTGCCCTGCAGCTCAGAGCAACAGCAGAAGTGGTGGAAACAATAGGGCTCACACCACTAGGGATATTTTAGAGAGACATCCCCCACCTCTCTTGGCAACCAATGGCAGCCACTGGTGGAATAGATCTGGGATGGAAACACAGGCCCCATGAGTAAAAGGTATGCCTAAGGCAGTACCTGCCTGGGTGCAGTGTGGCGGGGACAGAGACTAGAATATACACACAGAGACTACATACTCCTGGGGGCGTGGAGACTGAGTCAGAATTCCTGCTTCAGTGAGCCTAAGAAGCAGTCAGCCCCCAGGGGAACATAGCTAGACAAAAGCAGGTGGGGGAATAGCACCAGCCCAGGGAGAAATAGACACTGATAGCTGTCTAGGAGAGCTGAGTGTGAGCTTTAACTGAGCCCACCTCAAGCCAGAGTTCAGCCGAGACAGAGACTCCAGCTCCGTGAGAATTGGCACAAGGGCAGCGGCACAGGGCAGGGCTGAACCAGAGATTCTGTGAACTCAAACAGAGCGTGGCCTGCAGTGGAATATACCCAGGACATAAACACTAATTATGCTAGAATATAAGTGGCAGCAACATCAATCTGGGGTGGGACTGGAACTTAGTAAATCGCCCCAGCTTCCATTAAGCGCCCGAGGTTGTCAGGCCTCAGCTCCCCCTGCCGGCTGGTAGGAGAGTGTGGTGGTCTGGGAGAGGAGACATAGATCTCCCTGTGACTCAGGCAGGTGCAAACCCGTAGAGCATCTTCTCATTAGAGAGAACTGGGACACAGCCCTGCGGGGTTACCAGTGACAGAGGTGCAAGGTGGGGAAGGAGGCATCAACCTTCCTGAACTACTTCATTTTCAGGGTGGGTCCTTCTGACTCCACAGAAAATCAGAGCGAGTCATATTTGAGCTGCCAGCAGACCCCTGCTATCTAGTTGCTTGAGACCTTTTGAACTCTCCCACTTGAGACTGGGTGCTGACTGGGACAATTGATTTGAAACTCTTGACCTGGGCCAATCACCTGAGGACTGTCCAAAGTGGTACCCTGGGTGTGTGGTTGTGGGAAGGTTTGATTTTCCTTGTCTATTAATAGTTGTTGCCGATGGCCGGGTGACTTAGTTGCTGGTGGCACAGCTGAGACTTCAATCCAGAGTTACTGATTCACTAGGATTGGACAGAGACCAGCTGAAAACAAGACAGAGCCACTTAGCCCCACCACACCCCACTACACAACCACTGGTCTCAGTGTCTTAAGCCATAACACTGTATGGGTCCTTTGCAAAGCTTTAGGGGAAAAGGTACAGACACCAATCCCAGCTCTTGGGCAAAGGGCTGGTTAGTCCCTATTCCAGGAGCCCTAAACCCAACTTCACCTTATCTGCTCATCTAGCCAAACAGTGTAAAATAATCATGGTGGAATCAGTGGAAAAACTCCAGCAATATGAATAATCAGAGTAGATCAACTCCCCAAAGGAATGACATGGCAGAAGATCCCATTCATAAACAAATGGCTGAGATGTCAGAAATCAAATCCAGAATTTGTATTGCAAATAAGATTAAGAAAATAGAGGTAAAGTTAGAATTAGAAATTCAAGGAGCATTTCAAGTTGTCTCAAGAATTCAATGAATTCAAAGACAAAATCACCAAAGACTTTGATACATTGAGACAAGAACTTGTAGCCCTCAAAAATCTGAGAAATACAGTAGAATCCCTCAGTAACAGAATAGAACAGGCAGAAGAAAGGATTTCTAACATTAAAAACAAAGATTTTGAACACTTCCAAACACTCAAAGAGGAAGAGAAATGGAGAGTAAAAGCAGATCATTCACTCAGCGAGCTCTGGGATAATACGAAGAAAACTAATATTCACCTTATAGGGATTCCTGAAGCCAACAAGGTGGCAGCGAAAGGCCCAGATGCTCTACTCCATGAGATAATCAAAGAGAACTTCCCAGACATACCAAGAGATTCTGAAATTCAGATAGCAGACACGACTCAACCTGAATAAGACATCTCCCAGACACATTATAATTAACTTCTCCGAAGTTAATATGAAGGAAAAAATTCTGCAAGCAGCCAGACATAAGAAAACCATAATCTACAAGAGGAAGAATAGTAGAATGACTGCAGATCTCTCTGCTGAAACCTTTCAAGCTAGAAGAGAGTGGTCATCGACTTTTACTCTCCTAAAACAAAATAATTTTGAACCCAAGATCCCGTATCCAGCTAGACTAAGTTTCATTTATGATAGAAAAATTAAATACTTTAATGACAGACACATGTTGAAAAAATTTGCCATAACTAAATCAGACCTCCAGGATATTCTCAGACCTATCCTCCATAATGACCAGCAGAATCCTCCACCACAAAACTAAACTCACTCAGAAACTTTTTATCAAATTCCAACTTCCAGAGTAGAAAAAGGATTAAAAATGTCCACTGGACTTTTGAAAAACTTGATACCCAAAATTCTACCAGGCTTATCAATATTCTCAATTAGTGTGAATAACTTAAATTGTCCTCTAAAGAGGCTGACTGGATACAAAAACTCAGGCCAGATATCTGCTGCATACAAGAATCTCATCTTACCCTAAAAGATAAATATAGACTCAGAGTGAAGGGATGGGCATCTGTAATCTAGGCAAATGTAAATCAGAAAAAAGCAGGGGTGGCAATTTTATTTGCATATACACTAGACCTTAAACCAACAAAAGTAAGGAAAGACAAGGATGGTCACTTCATATTTGTTAAGGGAAACACTCAACATGATGAGATGTCAATTATTAACATTTATGCGCCCTACAAGAATGCTTCTCAATTTATAAAGTAGACCCTAACAGGCATGAGCAATTTAATATCTTACAGTACCATAATAGTTGGAGATTTTACTAAGAAGAAGAATATGTTCCAGCTCCATCCATGTAAACACAAAAGAGGTAAAGTCTCCATCTTTCTTTAAGGCTGTATAATATTCCATGGTATACATGTACCACAATTTATTAGTCCATTCGTGGATCGATGGGCATTTGGGTTTTTTC
>CAUYPK010006239.1:0-30138 GCA_963574355.1 Loris lydekkerianus
GACCTTCGAAGTGTTCTTTTTCTCATCTTCCCTCTACCAGAGACTCGGGACATCTCTGGCGTGCAAAAATAATGTCTTATTTGCAGCCTAGGAAAGCAAGTGGAGAGAGAGAGAGAGAGAGAGAGAGATAGATAGATAGATAGATAGAGGAGAGAGGGGAGAGACAGAGAGGACAGAGAGAGAGAGAGAGAGAGAGAGAGAGAGAGAGAGAGAGAGCGAGCGAGCGCTTGATACCCAGCTCCCTTAGCATCTGTGCCACCTGGTCTTAACAGGAGACCAGGGCGCCCTCCTGGCACCTTTGCCAGGAAGCAGCGATTCCCCTGCAGTCACCATGTGATTTACAGCTTTCTTGCTCATTTTTTCCCGTAAAGTTATTTCTTCCTCATTCTTGCCAGACTTTTTCCCTTAATTATGAAAAAGAAAATGTTCTGTTTAGTGTTTCCCCCAGGATTAGTACTCTTTTCAGTGAATCTAGAAACCATCCCGTTCAGTATTTCTCAAAATACTCTCAGTTCCAATTTAAGCGTAAGCACGCAAAGGTTTCTACACTTGCACTTTCCGCCCACCCCAGAACCCCCACCCCCTACAGGTCTGGACTTGTCCGTCCCCTGTTCCTTTGGACGGAGGCAGGTGGTCTAGGGGTTTGGGACGGTGGCCCTAGGCGACGGGAAGACGCGTTGGGGCAGGCCAGTCGCTGCTGGATATCATGTTCTTCTGTGGGGTTAGAGGGTCGCGGCCGGGTTCTGCACTTACCAGAGCAGTTCCAGCCGGTGGGCGTTTGGCAGTCACTTAAGGAGGTAGGGAAAGCAGCGAGCTTCGCCGGACGGGCCACGATGAGCAGCATCACCGGCAGCAGCAGCAGCCAGCAAAACCCCTCGCAAAGTGTCCAGCTGCTGCACTGCCGCGGGGACTCCCACAGCACCATGACTAGTTCGCGCAACTCTGCAGCAGCAAACGGCTTCTGGAGAGCACAGGATCGCGGGGGCCGGGCAGCGGGCTACTGAGCATCCCGTGGACCGCGGCAGCAGAGGCGGCGGCGGCGGCAGTGGCACCGGGCGGGGAAGCAGCTGCCAAACCCGCGCATGATATCCAGAGTTTCAGCAACATCCAGGGACCCGGCTCAGCCCCGGGAGCGAGAGGGTCGTCCGCTGAGAAGCCGCGCCGGAGACGCGGGAAGCTGCTGCCATACGGAGGGAGCCCTGGGAAGCCGGGGGGACGGGAGGAGACGGAATCCAGGGGGCAGGAGAGAGGAGCCGAGGCGCAGGGTGGAGGAACGGTCAGCGCGCTCCGCAGCCCGGCAGCCGCCCCTCGCGCTCTGCCGCCCGCATCCCTCTGGCGTTTGGGAAGCAGCAGGTCCTCAGCCCGCCCGGCGTCACGTGGGAAGAGGCAGTCGGGCTCTGATTGGTGGAGCGGGATGCAGGTCCCGGGAGGGAGGGGTCGGCGAGGAGGTGCGAGGAGGAGGCGGCGGCGGCGGATGCTACAGATGGGCTTGCTCGACAGGCGCCGGCCGGAGTGGGGCTAGGCGGCGAGACGCAAGTGAGAAGCTCTGGCTTCAGGGTGGGCTACCCTCACTCTCCTGTGTACATGGGTCTCACTCTCCGCTCCAGGACGCCCCCTACTGAGCGCGCCGTCCTGACCAGCACCCCTGTTCCAGGCATGACCCCGGGCTACGAGCGCCGGTGGCAGCTGGGTGGCGTCTCTCCGAGCTGGGGATGGTGGGGGTGGAGGTGTGGAAGGAGCGGCAGCCGCAGGGAAGAGAAGGGAGAGCTGGCAGGGTGGAGAGGGCGTCCTGCCGGCGCCCGGCGCTGGAGCGCGCCGCCCGGGCTGTAAGGGGACACAGGATGGCAGTGTCGCGGCGCAGAGGCCGGGGACGGTGCTCTGGGGAGCAGCCGCGAGGAGGAGGGGAGGAGAGGCGACGGTGTGAAAACAGCTCCGGCCGGCCTGGAAGCAGCAGCGTTTCCCAGGAGCCTGCAGCCCCGAGGTTGCTGGCCCCGCCGGCTCAGCCAGCCTCGCAGGCGCTCTCCTCTCCCTCCTCGCTCCCCGGCCCGGCCCCGCAGCTCCGACCCAGCCCGAGGGGCCGAAGGTTTGAATCCTTCTCCCCATCCCACGCTCGTCTCCACCTGGAGCCTATTCGTGTGGCGGCCCGGGCGGTGCGGTCAAATGTGTTTGGAAGGTCAGATTTGGTCGGGACCAGCGGTCTGGGGAAGGGAAGTCTCTGCATAAGCCGCGGGTGGGGTGCTGAGTGCCGCCGGGAGGCGGCGTCCGCTAGACCGGGCTCGCGCGGGTGGCCCGGGCAGTGGCCCTGGGCTCGGTAAGCGGGTCCCCGCTCGACCTCCAGCGACTGGACGAAGCGAAGAGATACAACTCTGCAGGAGTCGCTGGCTCTGCGCCGTTCTTTCCTTTGCTCCAGGAGGCGCAGGGCAAACGGCGCCTTCCGCCTGCTGCGTTCTTCACGCAGTTGGACACACTCCGTAGCCTCGTGGCCTTCTGTTCGCTCGCAAGGGGACCGAGAGCTCTCCGGGACAAGGATGGAGAGGAGCGTCTTCCTCCCGTGACCCGGGTCACTGTTGCAGTTAGTGTTTTGAATGCTCTGCAGCGAGGACGTGTGTGTGTGTGTGTGTGTGTGTGAGTATGATCGTTGATTCAGTATTTTTTTCTTCTCTCTCTCCTCTCCCTCTCACCCCCTCTCATCCCCCGTGCCTTCTCTCTTCTGCATCTTTCAAGAGCCCTCAGATCCTCTTTTCTTCTCTTTCAAAAAATTTTCCGTTTCCACCTCTCCTTTGGTGTCCCCTGAAATTTGAAGATCATTATTTTATAGCAACTATCAAGCAATTCACATCCATTTCTAATCACCTAAAAGAGACACCGATGTACTTTGGAGACGGGGGCTATGTATTCCTTGCGACACTGCCTGAAACACAAATTGTGCCCTAGCCTGCCTTTTAAGTACTTTAACCTCCAACCTCCTCCCACTTCCTTGCCTTTTAACTTCTCCTTTGAGAGATGTGATCGTGCAGCACCTCCGGGCCTCAAAGAAATCTCTCTCTCTCCTTTTTTTCTAGTGTGAAACCCATTCCTTTCTCTTACATCTCCTCCTCCATCCGAGACTATTTCCCCCTCCTCGCCCACCGTGAAAGATTTCTGTGTCTCTCACTCCTGACAATTAAGCAGCAGATCCCAGCGTTCTAGTCGGTGGCATCGCGCTCCTCACCGACGACGAAGGCTCCATTAAAACAGATCAATTTGACCAGACGTTAGAGCAATCAGAAAATCGGCTTCTAGACAGAGAAGCTAAATTCTTGGAGGAAACGGGATGCCCATTAGATAGAGCTGCCAACCGATATTGCAAAAACAAGGAATTAGAGATGTGTTTTGTTAGAGCCTTTCAGCAGAGATGGTAACATAAATAGAAACTAAATGCAGATCAAGATTTAACAACTCCACAGAACGCAGTAAGAATATGCCATTCTCCATAGCAAGGCTGGTGAGGTAACTAATCAGGCTTATGAAAACAAGTCATGCTTGAAACTAAAGGCAAAGTCCTTAGAAGTATGTCTGCAGTAATTATGATAATGAAACAGGACCTGCAAGGATTCAGAGCTTGGCTATATAAGTAGAATTTTACAGACTCTCTTAGCAGAGAAAAATTGTTATTGAATTCTCAGCTAAGTAAATTTTTGGCATACTTTCTAATAATCCATACTCTTCCTAAAACATGTTGCCGGAAGTAACTTAAGACTCCAAAGGAGTTAATTACTGGTTGTGACTGGTTAAAAAATGCAGCTGCTTCCACAGAGGTTTTCTAAATTATTAAACAGTTTGAAGCAAAGTCTTTCCAATGGGAATGCTGTGAATTTGTTCTACTTACTACATGCTTAGTGTTACAGTGCCACCAAGAAACAAATTCTGAAACTGGCAAGCACCACCAAGTGGCAGAAGAACCTCATTCACTGAACAGAGCCTTGTATTATGGAATATGCAAATAAACATAAACATTATTTAGACTCATTATTAGGTACCAAGGAAGAAGACAGGCATTAAATTTTATTTCATTGAAGATCAGATTAGTGATTGAATTATACCTTTAATTTTTTCCTAAGAGGGTCAAGTCAGTTTACTTATTAGAATTAAATTTAAAACCAGGTTTATGAATTGTACTTTGCTTTATGTATTATATGACTACAGTAACACAATGCAGCCATGTTATGTAATTGTAAAATTCTGCTTTTAAAATTCTACACAATATTTGCTGTTAGTGTTTGTAAGCTAGAACAGTTTATCTGTGGCATACACATTCCAGAATTGGTGCAGAGGGGTAGAGTGAAGTAGTCGTATTTTTTTAGTAGAAATAGCATGCAGATATTATTCCAGAAAATCTAAATGGAGAGGACATTATCATGAATTGTGATATTACTCAGAGTTAAACTGGGGGTTGAGGAAGAGGAAACAAGAATAATTCAAGTTAAATAAATGTGCCTGGGAAAATAAGACACACTGTCAGTGGGACTTCTGTCTCCTTCCTGATCTCATACTTCCTGATTTTTTCAATAAAGGTAAAATGTATAGCATGCCTCATAGGTGTCAGACATCGTGCCATGCAAGAAGGAACATATTTTTATTTAATCCCTACAACACCTCTATGAGACAAAGAATATCCATCACCCCATTTTATAGAAAAAAACACAGCTTTTAAAGCATCAAGTAACTTGCCCCACATAACAAATCTAGTCAGTGGCATAGCTAGGACTCAGCACAATTCTGTCTGATTTCAGAACACAAGACATAAGTCACCATTTTCTGCAGTATTGCTGTCTGATAGCTTCTGAGAAGGAAACTAACTGGGAACACATCAGTTCTGCCCATGAATTCTTTGTCTGCTCTTTCCATGAAGCATGAGTAAGACCCAAACTCATTAAATCTTAGCAATGAGCAACGGCTAATAGATAGTATGAATTACTTGAGAAGTTTTTTTTTTTTTTTAATAGACAAATTCCAAGTCTCACTAGCAGGAATTCTGATTCAGAAAGTTTGAGTTCGGGCCTTAGGATCTATGTTAGGTATTTTATTTTATTTTATTTTAAGACAGGGCCTCACTCTGTCACCCTGGGTAGAGTGATGTGGCATCATCATAGCTCATAGCAACCTCATTCCCTTGGGCTCAAGCACTGCTCTTTCCTCAATCTCCCGTGTAGCTGGGACTATAGGCACCCATCACAACGCCAGGCTTGTTTTTCTCTTTTTAGTAGAGAGGGTCTCACTCTTGCTCAGGCTGGTGTCAAACTCCTGAGCTCAAGCAATCCACCCACCTCAGCCTCCCGGAGTGCTAGGATTACAGGTGTGAGCCACCACACTTGGCTGGGATCTATGTTTTGATATTCATCCTTTTTTTGAGAACTAAGGTACCACTTATACTTATATGATAAGTGGAAAGATACCTGCACTTTTGCTCAGGGCTTTGGCAGAGAGGTTTTCAAGATAGGATAAAGGCTTATACTCAGTGTACAAAGGAGCTGTTGTACTATATCTATCTTTCTGTCCTTATGCATATGACCAAATATTTATTAAAATTTCTAGTATGACTTAGAAATTTTGTGACTGTACACAGTTTCTTCATTTATAAAATATAGGCAATCATAACACTTCCTTTCTAGCATTGTTTGGATAATTAAGGAAGAAAAAAATGTATGACTTAATGGTAATGGCTTTGAGGGAACCTCTTTATAAATGAATGAATGGGTAAATGAGTAAGTGAATACATAAATGTATGTGTAGTTATATTCATGTGCATAATTAAAAGTAGTTAAATGGTGTACAAATTACAGTTATATGTGTCTGATATTGAAGTTTACATAAGCTGATTTGTCATTTAAATTCAGAAAAATTAAATTTGCTATTTCCAATCTATTTTATAAAAACATATAAAAATAAGTTCTGATTTAAAGAATAAAAGTTTTAAAAGCTTCCCTATACCTTATTGACCTGTGTCCTTAATTATTTTTGATAGTTTATACTTAGGCCTGTAATTTCAGTGCTGAAAAAGCAGCTTATCTCATTTTAGGCAGTGGGCCTCAGTGATTATGTCACATTATAATCATCTGGGAAATTACAAAACTACACATGCAGAATTTTCACTTCATAATTTGAACTCTTTGAGAACGATACAGAGGTAAAGGCCTATTTTTTGAAAAAAGTTTTCTCCTGGTGATTTTAACAAATAGCTTTTGTTGAAATCATTGTCCTGGAAAAAGCGTATGAGTAGCTTTTACCTTCTTATACAAATATCCAAGTTTCAGAAGGTAAGAGAGTGATTTTTTTTTTTTTTTTTTTTTTTTGAGACAGACTCACTCTGCTGCCCAGGACAGAGTGGCCTGGATGGTGTCAGTCTAGCTCACAGAGATCTCAAACTCCTGGGTTCAAGCTGTCTTCCTGCCTCAGTCTCCTGAGTAGCTGGGACTATAGTCACCAGCCATTATGCCTGCATAGCTTTTCTATTTTTAGTAGACACAAGGTCTTATTCTTTCTCAGGATGGTTTCCAGCTCAAGGGATCCTCCTGCCTTGACCTACTAGAATGCTAGGTTATTTTTTTCAACTAAAACTTTTCAAATACATATTTCACAAAAGGTACTTTCTGATTAAGTTATCTAACCAAATCAATATGAACCAGCTAATTTTTTCAGTAGTTTCAAAATAGTTTAGAAAAGAGAAAAATTATTGGAAGAGAGCTAGATTCAAAAGCAATAGTCACTTTGGGTACTATAGGGGGGTTATTTATAAATTCAAATAATTTTCAATTGCTAGTATTTTAATCATGGCCTTATGTTAGGGATGAGTACAATACTTTTCTTCAAATACATTATGAAACTAAATTTTGAAGCCAGAAACAGGAGCTAGAGTCAGTTTGGGATGAAACTACTTTCCTATCTTTCTGTGGCTACTGGGCAAAATTAGAAATGGACCATTCTCTGGCTTTCTGAAAAGAATCATAAAGGTAGTTCCTTCTCATTTGTGCTATTAGCATCATCCAGTCTTTTGTATTCTGAGCATTTTGTTCATTTATTTCTTACAATAAGCCTCAACCACTTCCCCTTCTATTATCTGTGACACTGAATTCTTTCCCTCGAGTTACATGTCAGTGACAGACAGATCCCTTGAGAAGTAATGTTCTCAAACACTTTGCTGCTTTTCCATCAACCCATGTGTTTCTTCTCAAAAAGAGAAAAAAATAAAGAAAAAATGGAGGAGAGGAATTTATGTTATAGAATTTTAAGAAAGCTTCATATAAACTCTGCCCGCTTGTAACTTCACCGTGTACATTTACATAGCGAAAGCTCTGAGGAGCCCTGTAGTGAAATCAAACCAAAACACATCAAGTACAACTTAAAACCTGTTTCACTTGATTGAACTCAGATTTTCCAATAGTACTTGATCATGGAATCCCTTTTAGCAAGAAAACATTGCATTAGACTATGGCAATGGATTTCTACCTATTACTCCATTAATAACAATAGTTTAAAGGAATGAGACTTTCAAAAAATTGTGTCAGCATTTTAGGTGAGAGGGCTGGTCATTCCCTTTGACTTCTCTTTACAGAAATAGCAGCAAAGCCAGCTCATGATCAAGTGTTAGTTAAATCATGAACATATTAGTAATGAATATGTTCCCAAACCCTATCTTCTGATGCAGTGTACCCTTCCGTCATAAACATTTGGGGAAGATGATTAGAGTGTTAACCTTACCTGGATCTCATCAGCCTACGACCTTTAAAACTTTTCCTCTATTTTTTCTCAATGTAAACTCTAAATTAGATATTTCATTTTTCCTTAGCAGTGATTACAACGCAGAATCACATACAGGTTGTGTCTGATACCACTGCTTTCTGAAAAGTTGAATCTTACATTGTTGAACATGTTAAAATTGTTTACATAGAAAATTTCACAGGATTTTAAAAAGAATTTAATTGACTTCTGTATATCTCTATACTTACCTTTTTACAATATAAATCTGGACATATAGACACTTGCTGATTCTTTAATTAGAGTGTCTGACATTATGTCAAGGCAATGCCATTTGACAGAGGTCTTGTAGCTGTGAATATCAGAGTTGCAATGAAGCTTATAACCTGGGTGTCCATGGACAAGTACTTACTTAGCTATTCTGAGCCTCAGCTGTCTTTTTTGGCCAAAATTCTTTTTAGTACATGAGTAACACAAACCAGCCAGGTGTGAGGAGAAGAAGGATGTGCTGTAGAATTCTAGGGGAGGAAAGATGCAAGTGAGAAGGACAGAAGTCTATAGATATAAAGTCTTCCTGGATTAAGGCAGCCTCTCATTTCATCTTTTCAGGACAGTTTTGTCTCTGTTTTTGTCTAATTTGAGAAACAGATGGTTAAAAAACATCAGGGAGCACCTGAACAGTGCAGAGAAGAGTTTTGACTTTTTACGTCTTTGCCTGTGTGTTGCCTAAAGGGTGGTCATTGGTCTTATCATCTCCTATGGGGAGTATGTATTCCCAGGCTGTAATTGTGCTTTTTTTCTTTGCTATTTTGTATTCTTATCACTTCATGTGAGGAGATCAACTACTTAATTCATCAGATCCTAAAATAAATGCACAAAAATTGTCTTGATGTGGCATTTGAGGTTTTCAAGTAACAAGAACCAAGAGAAAAAGAATAAAATGTAGGTAGCAGGTGGCATTTGGGGGCCTAACATACATAGACAAACACAGAGACTCTGTCTCTACACACACAGGAACAGCAGTGAAGCCAGCTCTCTCTCTCTCACACACACACACGCACACACACACGAATACCTGGGTAGCAGCCCATCTGGTTACAGCATGGCTTACTGAATATTTCAAGACAACTATTGAGACCTATTGCTCTAAAAAACTATTTCAAAATATTACTGACCATTTAAAATTCACCTGGTCACCCAAGAGCTCTGATGGCGATGTACAAGGAGATTAATGTCTTCATCTCTGCTAATAAAACATCCATTCGGCTGCACGTCAACTCTTTGAATCAAAGAGTTACTTTGACTTCCACATCTTATTATTTATGAACTAAGTTCTGTAAAGCTATAGCTACCATAGATAGTAATTCCTCTTGGCCAAGTAAATTGAAAACTTTCTGGAAATTAATCATCATTTTATATGTTATTAAGAACACTTGTGATTCATGTGAGGAGGTCAAAACATGAATATTAACCAGAGTTTGGAAGAAGTAGCTTACAACCTTTGGGATGATTTTTGAGGGATTTAAAACTTCAAGGGAGGAAGTAACAAAAGATACCGTGAAAATAGCAAGAGAACTAGAATTGGAAGTGGAATTTGAAGATGGTTTGAATTGCTACACTCTCGTGAAAAAAATTTAAATGGTGAGTTTTTCTTATGGATGAGCAAAGAAAGAGGTTTCTTGAGATGGAGTCTACTCGTAATGAAGATGCTGTGAACGTTTTTGAAATCACAGCAAAGGATTTAGAATATTTTGTAAATTTAGTTGTTAAAGCAGGGGCAGAGTTTGATAGGATTGACTCCAATTTTGAAAGCAGTTCTTTTGGGGGTAGAATGCTATCAAATAGCATCACAGGCTACAGGTAAATTTTTCATGAAAAAAAAGTCAATCGATTCAGCAGACTTCACAAACTTCATCATTATTTTATTTTAAGAACTTGCCACAACCACTCCAGCCTTCAACAACCACCACCCTGAGCAGTAAGGAACCACCGATACCAAGGTAGGATTCTCCACCAGCAAAAAAGTCATGACTCACTGAAGGTTCAGATGGCTGATAGCACTTTTTACCAATAAAATAATTTCAGATTATAATATTTACACTGTTTATATATAGTTCTATTGTATCCTTAAAAGACTGCACATCATGAAAATATAACTTGCATATCCACTGGGAGACAACAACATAATGTTGTGTGTAACTAGCTTTATTGTGGTGGTCTGGCACCTAACCATCAGTTTCTTTGAAGTAGACTATATACGCCCAGAGAGGCATTTACATAGATGTATATAACATATACACAATATGTATACATGTACACAAGTATACATCTATACATGATAAGCAATTCAAGCCACAAAGATCATGTGGACTAATCCTGCCTTGTCCAGTCTCCAGAGTTCCCTCCACATACGTAATTGCTGCTACTGGTCTTTTGAGACCCCTTCTGTATTTATTTAGGCCTATGCATCCTATCATATTCTCACTCCTTTTTTCGTTCTCTTTATACAAAAATATTATAGGTTATAAATAAAAAAGGTATGAATAGTGTGTATTCTTTTAGTTTACACACCAAATTTATCATTACCCAAACAAGAATGTTCTATTTCTTGCTTTATTCGCTTAATAAACACAAGGGCATCAACTTCATTTGACATGGTAGAATACCACAGTAGAGGTCTCATAATTTATTCAGTCATCTATTTATGGCCATTTATTTTATTTTAAAATTAAAATTGATGCAGTAATAATATATGATATAGTCTTTTTACAATGAACATGTCTACCTCATCTACCATTAAAAATACTAAAGCCCATAGAATGAGAGAATAATTCTGCATAAAAGCAGAATTATTGTCCCCATAAAAGGGACAATACTGGAGTAGCTAGTTAAATAAAGCCTTATATTTTGGTTCTTAACTACTCCCAGGGAGGAATATATTTAACCTGAGTGTCTTACTGGAAATATTAGAAATATCTTTCAAATTTAATTCAGATATACTTGCACACAAATGTTGCAGTTAGAATATAATTTCTTACAAACACTGACATTTCGTTCATTTGATGTCATGATACATAATAAATTTAAAATAAATTATAATGTTAGTTGTCATATTATATATTTCACTGTAATGTGGGTTGATCATGAACTCTTTCTAAAGGAATTTAGTGCTGTCATACCATGGTAATTCCATCTATTAGGCATGTAAAGAATAGTGTTTAACCATCAGCTCTTCTTCTACAAACCTAAAACTTTCCTTTTTACTTTTTAGTTAAAGAACCTTTAAATGTATTATTGAAAGTGGTCTTTTTTTTTTTTTTCTATGTGACAATTGGCAACAGATTAACAATTATACTCAAGAAGCTTTAGGATAGTGGCCAAGACACTGAACTTGAGTTGGAAAATCTCGTTGCATGTTCTGGCTTTCTAACTCTGGAATTTGTGTAAGCCTCATCTTCCTAATACCCGGTTTCATTATATATGCAACTTGAACAGTTACAACATAAGGATTAAATGAGAATGATGTTATGTAAAACCTTCCATAAAAAGACAGGTATTATTTGCTATGTTCTAAAGTATACACAAAGCCAATAAATTTTATGTTATTTTATCTTTGTTGCTGAATTATAAATCAGAAGCAATAAAAACTATTGGTGACGTCTTTTTCCAGTTTTCCCAGCTCCCAACACTTTGAATTGAGAAATTACTTCTAATTCAAGAGCCAAAGAGATGTGAAAAAATGTAAATAGGCAGATCTGTGTAGCACCGAGTACATTGCAAATTACTTTAATATATGAAATCGTGTAATTTTTTATACATATGTGAGCTAATAAAGTCCAGAAAACTAGGAAACTTGGTCAAATGTGGGAAATAGAAGTTTTATTTATAATACTTCATTTCACTGGAATTTTGAACTGTGATTTCCCATTAAGTAAATGAAATTTAATTTAATTTTTAATTCAGTTTTTAAATATTTTTTGTTAGAGTTTTGAAACTGACTTACAGATCTGTAAGATATGTTTGTTGTATTTTCTAGTGAGTAGATGAAGAGGAAAATCCAATGTCATTGGTGAAAGTGAAAATAGCCAATGTTAACTTTATGACTATACATACTTTTAATAGGTCACATGCTTGTATATGAATAAAAATGTTTATAATATCTTTGCGGCACTTGTTTCTTACAAAGCTGTTTAAATATTTCTCATCCTCCTTATGCGACTGATACTTCTATTTCCATTTTAGAGTAGTGGGAATTAATGTAAAAAAGATGTAACTAATGTTTTCTAACTGAACGTTCAATGCTGTCTCGTAATAAATTTGCTTTTTGAGTTATCAAGATGACTACAAAGAGCTACAAAAGCTTCTTAGCTAGACTATATGTATTGTGAATATCAGTTTCTGAAACTGTTATTATAGGATAAAGTAAGCAATCACTTCCTAGTTGCGTCTATTCTCTCCCTTGCAAAATTGTACTGGAAATGGATGCTAACAACTTGCATTTGGTTTTTGCTTTAAAGCAGTAGAATAGCACATTTCTTAATTGTGTATCATTTAGAGTGCGGTCTACCATTTAGATGAAAGAGCTCTGTTCAGCACACATGACTGGGAGGATATTGTGGTGAAAAGATATCAATGTTAGCCCCATTAATGCTTAGCTTATACTTGCATCTAATGGGTGATAATGCATCTTGCATGCCGTATGTGAAGATAAATTTACAGCATTAATAGGCTTACATTCCATAACAATAAGCTATTTCCCAAGAAGTTCTACTTCTCTAATAAAATATGGCCTTTCATCTGATTGAAAGGTAAGGATTAGATGATGAATGTTGCTTTTATTGACATAGTAACAAAATGCCCTCATCCTGGTGCAAAACACGTATTTGCATCATATATGAAAATACAGAGAACATTACCACATTGAAGAAAGTTAACATTTCTTGAAAATATGCATTTAAGCAGCATTAAGTTATCTGTCAGGAGATGCAGATCGTCTTTATATAACATTCAAAATTGAAGTTTAATTTTTAAATGTTATTTATTTTTTTCTACCTTCTTTCAGAGGTGAAAAAACAAAACCAATTTAAGCCAATTGATTAGTTGTTTCTATATTTCTGCAATTGTGTAAAAGTAGCAATCAATCAGTTCAACCATGTTAAAATCTTATTTCTACAGACACATCCTAAAAAGTTGTTTCAGTCACAGTTTCCTCATTTTAAAATCTCTTTCCATGGATTTGTGAGTATATGAAAATCTAAAAAAAGGTTAATTAAAATATAAAATAAGTCAATTTATTATTTTTCCTGCTTTAGTATGATGGCAGCTGTATGTAAAAAGTTGATTTTGAAGTCTCAGTAATTTCATTACCTATTTCACTATGTGTTTGTAGTTCCTTTTAAATACACTGTTAGTTCATGTATGTTAGGACATAATATTTTTGAGAAATAGATAGAGTTATGGTTCTTCATCCCGGAAAAAATGACCATAAGCTTATACCATGATATGTTTATATGTAGTTTCAAGAGGATTCAGATTTCTCCAAAACTCATGACCCTTAGGATTAATATCATTTTTTATAAGTCATTTTTATTACTAAGAAGGAAAATGCCATCACATTATGTAAGCCATTCTTATAAAAATAAAGACATTTGGTATAGAAGCATGATAGTTTATTTCCAAATAACTTGATTTACTTTATATTTCTACAATATAGATAGAATCTGATAAAAAGCTATATTAAGTTTCACAAGATTTCAAATCAAGGAAGTATAAAACTATGCTAAATCAATATCTTATTATAAAATAACATTATATCTTATGTATTTGATAATTTTAATATTTCTATGAGTCCAATCTAAACTTAGATAAAGAAAAATATATTTAAAATATACAAACATTCATGTAGCTTAAAAAGCATGTATATTGACACCCAGGTTCCACTTCTTTCACTATACAATGCTGTATTTAGAAGTAAAATGTTCAATTAAGAACCAAAACAATAAACAATATCACAAAAAATTTTATAAACCATTTCTAAACTATGTTGACTTTGCAAATATTTTTGTGAATATCTTTGAATAAAATGTATCTGAGTGTAGAATTAGGTGGTTATTGCTGATAAGAAGGCAGGCAGTGCAAACGTCCACTCTGGTTGTAGCCTAGTACATCACTCTCTGCATTTTTTTTTTTGACACACGTAATATGTTCAGGACCATCCAGTGAATTAATGATAGGATTAACAAATACTGCTTATGACATGAGGAAGGTGAGAATACAATTTTGATCTTTATATCAGAATCTTGTATTTAATTTTCTCAACTTTAAGCCTCACTTCTCTTCCACATCTTTTTATGCTGCAATTTCATGACTCTGAGTGCTTTTATTTCCTAGGGTAATTAGGAATCTGTTATTATTAGAATGATAAAATAACAGAAACAGTTAACTCTCAAGAAATGATCTTTGCTGTAATTAGGAAATACTATGCCGTGTAGGATTTACCATAATTCATGAATAATTTTAATTTCCAGTATATTGATTTATTTTTAGTAGTTTAGGACCATCTATCTTTTTTCACCATTTCAGTGTAGTACACATAGCCCCACAGCTACACAATGAAAAGTATGTAAATGACTGTGCAATTGTGTTCTGATTGTACCCTCACTTATTTCACAATATTGAATGTCTACTATGAGTCAGACCCTAAGCTACCTCTGAGACTGCAGCAAGGAATAAGACTGACCAAGTCTTGGTGGGTTTATTAAAGAAATGGGTTTAGCGGTTAAAAAAAAAAAAAAAAGTTAAAGAAGTAATTATACAAATTGTAACTGTGAAAATTTTCATCAAGGAATACCGCAGGGTTCCTCTTTTATGTATGTAGAGTGTATAACAGAGTCAACCAGCCTGATTTAGGGGCCAGTGAGCTGTTTGTTCTTTGTTATGTTTAGTCATTTAACTATTAGAGTTTCTGAGGGCTCTGTCCCATACCCATCCTGTCCTCAACTCCTGCTTAGAAGAAGTTATAGGTGAACTATTTTATGGAATTGAGAAGGTGCTGCTATTTAGGTAGGGGAAAGGCATGACATGAGATTGTTTATAGGAGGAGTGAATGCTCAAGTTGTTACATGCTTTAGAGAGGCCAGGCAGGATTCAGGTTACAAATGTGCCACTTGAATTAACAATTGAGGCTCAGTGGTGATTATCAAAGTTAGTTTAACAGGATGAGATCCAGAGTGAAGATGGTCGGTTGGGAAGTAGTGTAAAGAGACATGGCTTTACTTCTTCTGATTACCAAAGCAAGCTTTATGAAGACAGGAAATCTGTGTCCCCAGTAACTTAAAACAATTTCTAGCACTTACAGCACTCATAAATACTTGTTAAATAAATGAATGTTATGAGTTCTGGAGGGTATGCAGTTGTCAAATTTTATGAATCATTCAGAGTCTTGTAAATTATGCTAAGGCTTTGTGCTTGTGGCTTTCTAAGTACAGTAGAATGGAAAACCATGCAAGGATTTATTCAGAGCCTAGCCAGATTGGATTTACATTTGAAAATGATCATTGATGCCTCTGGTATAAAATAGATTGTAAGAAAGCAGGAAGACAAGTTATGAAGCAAGTAATCTAGCCCAGAGAATGGGTGGTCACAAAGTGACATATTTGCATTTTAGGGGTAATGGCTGATCAATGAAGTTACAATTCATATGATAAATGATGAAAAGCTACATCTCTACTTTTTACATTGCTGACATTTTTAAGTGACATAATTCATGTTGGTTTTATCATTTCAAAAACATGACTACTCTGTTATTGATGAATGGGGCTGTCATAGTCTAACTCTGGATCTACAGGAACTATTTCAAATCTTTGCCAGAATCTGAAATCATTCATTATTTCTATAAATCAGTCATTCTGTACCAATTTAATTCAATTCCATCATACTCTAGGCACTATGCTAAATAGTGGGGATGGAATGGTAAGCGAGGTGAACACAGCCCTGAAGGCCACATGTGGATTATGTGAGGACATTTTTACTTACCTGTGGCGTTGAGTATCATGAAAATTATGCATAGACTTTTTTTACTTTTTTGCACATCAGCTTTTGTTAGTGTCTGTGCATTTAATGTGTGACCCATAACAACTCTTCTTCTTCCAATGTTGCTCAGAGTAGCCAAAATATTGGACACCCTGATCCAGAAACTGTTCTGTAACATAAATCAAGGAGATTAAAACTATTATAGGAGGTCAAAATCCCAACTGGAAAAGAATAATTTATGCTGAGACCTTGTTATCAAAGGCCAGATGTCAATGGGGAGGAATAACATGGTAAAGAAATGATAAAATATTCAGGCCAAGATTTTATAGGGGCTGGCTCACTAAAAGGAACTCAATGACCAGAAAATGATAAGCAATGATGCTGTTTGGTGGCAGGAGCAAAAAAGAGCATAGTCATGGAATTCATGGTAATGATGGTGGATGTTATTCCCAGGACAAAAGAGAAATAAAGCAGCTTAAGCAGGTGGGCAATACAACTCATGATTTAGAATTGTAAACTAGATGCCATAGAGAGGTTTCATGCTCTTGATTTTATTTGGCTTGAACTGAGTTCCACTTGTTTCATCTGTGGTGGAATTCAAAGCCTTCTTCAGATTATGAGATTTCACTACCTTCTGCTCCTCTCTGACTCTGTGTTTCAGGCTGATTGAGGATTGCATCTGCTTTTCACACTTGGATTTACAACTCATCTCCTTTGTCAATTTCATCAGCAATCTACACACTAATTCTACTGGGTTTTATGGTGGCTTTAGGCAGGCACTGGGAAGTGCCTCTTTGTCATTCATTTAACTCTATCTCATTTTTTTATCTTTCTTCTTTCATGGAGCCATAGACAATGTTTTCCATTGTATCTACAATCATTTAACTCATATTTATAACTCTTAGAGTCTCATCTTTTATCATCAAACACTTATGCATATGTTTTTCCAAAAAATATACTACTGTCTCTAAGATGAATTTTGGTTATAGCTGTTCATACAGACTATACTGTTCATTCTGTAATTCAATAAACACTGTAACCTATTTTGTAGAAAAATTGTATTTTATTAGAAGTAAAAGTTCATAATGGCAATGTAACTGTTTCATATAAAAGATGAAGAAGTATCCGTTCAAAGAGGTCAAGTTATTTGCCTCCTTGTTAATGGGAGATTCTGGACAAAGGTGTATGCAATTTTCCCAATCCCATATTCTTTCCATTGTGTTTGGGCACTTTTGTGTCTCAGGAAAACATATAAGCTCGTAAATCTTCTCCATGTATTTATCTTTGGCCCTAATTGCAACTTGCTTATGTGGCTTGGACAAAATTTTTAATCCATCCAGATGAATTATCTTATTCCAGTGTATTAGGATCACAAAATACCATAGTCTAGATAGCTTCAAAATAACAGAAATTTATTTCTCTCAGTTCTGGAGACTGGGAAATCCAAGATCAGGCACTAAAAGATTTAGTGTCTGGTGTGGGTCATTTTGCTGGTTTTAGTGCTCTCTAACTGTGTCCACACATGGTGGAAAACACAGTGCAGCTCTCTGGGGCCTCTTCTATAAGGGCACTAATTCCATTCATGAAGGAGCTGCCCTCATGACCTAGTCACTTCCCAGTGACCCCATTCTTAATAAAATCCTTTTGGGGATTAGGTTTCAACATATGAATTTTGGGGATTTTCCACATAAACCAGTGGAAATGGTAAGGGTAGCTTTTATTGCACTACTTCATTAACTTTGTTCAGAACCACATCCACTGTCATAGCTCAGGATGAAGTGATTAAACATTTATTTCTCACAGTCCTGGAGGCTAGGAAGGTCAAGACACTAGCAGATTCGGTGTCTAGTGTGGGCTAGCCTTTTGGTTCAGAGATAGCAGTCTTCTGTGTCCTTATATGAAAGAGGATGTGAGAGGTCTCTCTCAGTTCTCTTATATAAAAAAACTGCTCCCTTACATAACGTGTCTGCCCCCATGACCTAACCATCTCCCAAAGGCCACACTTCCTAATATCATAACCTTGAGACTGAGGACTTCATCATACCAATTTTGGGAGGATGTAAACATTCACACCAAGCATCCACTCAAATAAGCCACATAATCAAAGTGACAATAATAGCAAAGTGTTATTTTTTTTTTTATAAACAAAGAAAATAACAAAAGATTGCTTATTTATTGAACTGTAGGTCAGCATACATACAAAACATTCAATAATTACAGGTGTTCTGTATTTTTTTATTTTTATGTTTATTTATTTGTCTATCTATTTATGTTTTGAGACAGAGTCTCATTCATTTGCCTTGTGGTTGAGTTCTGTGGCATCTTAGTTTATAGCAACCTCAAGCTTTTGGATTCAAGTGATCCTCTTGAGACTCCTGAGGAGCCAGGACTACAGGTGCCTGATTATGCCTGGCTATTTTTAGAGATGGGGGTCTCATGTTTGCTCAGGCTGGTTTGGAACTTCTCAAGCAATACACCTGCCTGAGCCTCCCAAAGTTTTAGGATTATAGGCATGAGAAACCATGCCCCACCCCATTGTTCTATACTTTTTTAATCTGGAAAAAATATTTAAATCACAGTCTCTTGTTCTTTTACATAAGCAGGAAAGTAATGCTTCAAAGGAAAAGAGAGACATTAGAAAGAAAAAAAAATGGACTATATAATCCCTTTGCTTAATAACATAGATCTTCACTTTTCTCATATAAAATCATCACCAGCCTCTGAAATGTGCCTATTTATGACATCTGTGGCACACACTTTTTTTCCCTTCTCACCATTTTTATTCCTTCTTTTCGTCTCTTGGCTGTCCATGCACTTCATATGGGCATTCTCTCCTAGGAGTTGCTGACTTTTGCTTATTTTCTTTGCCTTCTTTTCTCCTTTATCATTTTCCTTCACTTTCAAGATTAAATTATATCTACTAAACAAATGATGCTTAAGTCTTTATGTCTTGATTCCTCTTTTTTTCAGTAATAATAGTTGCAATTTTTAACAACCTTTTGGAAATTTTGGTATAGATGTAAAATTATCAATGTCAACATGTTTAAAACCCTCCCAGAGAGTCTCTCTAATTTTCTCTTAAATATTTTCCAAATTCTACTCTTACAATTCTCTTGTGTGTTACTGTGCCATAACCTATCATAAAAAGTCTGATATCATATAGGACTCCTCTACTATTAAGAAGAAATTGCACCATCTGATCTTTAAAAAAATATTATAACAAAGCATTTCTCTCCCACTTGATATATATTTATCTATAAGAAGAGCACATGAGCATTACCATAGTACACCACAAGTGAGTGTATAGTTTCAGAAGCAACCTCTAAATTGTAAAGAATTGCTCAAACTTAAGGTTTTTTACGTATTTACTATTTTTTGATTTTTTATCATTAAGCTTTTTAAAACCACATATAATGCTATGGATGTGAAGCAGCAAAATTGCAAATATCCAGATTTGAAGGTCTATTATTGTTTTCTTAAAACTATTGCTATAGTTTAATGTCTATGGCTGTAGGTAAATTTGGTTTCTTCTATTTGTTTCATTCCCTGAATTATTTATTTTTCTCTTTTACAAACAATCCTATGTGCTAGTTCCAAGATTATAATGTACAACGCAAGTGCATAACTTTTTCCCTACTTATATTTATTGCATATTAAATTGCCTTAGAGCAGGAAGTAAATATTTAACTAATTAACAAAATTATTGAGTTTCCTCCCACATAGAAGACTACTAGATTGGCTGTTTTCAAATGCCAGTTTTCAGTTGTCCAGTGATCCTTTACAGTTGAGGAAACTCATCCAAACAAAACTGTTTTGTTTTGTTTGAAACAACGAGTTTTTTTTTTTTTTTTAATTGGAGAATTATAATATCATCAACCTCAATCTCTGTGTGATCTGAATGCCAGTTGGAAAGTGAATTGAGGAATAAATAGCATACAACATACTTAAATGTTTCTGATTTTTCTACATTTAATAAAAAACATTTTACAAATGTTTTCAACTGCTCTATCACCCTTGGATAAACAACTCATTTTACATAGCTTTCACTGAATCCTGTTTCACCACTTAGTGGCTGAATGAATTTGAGCATTATTTTTCCTTTCTGTCTTTTTGATGTTGACTATGTAAAAAAAGTGGGGAAGGTAAGGAAGTTGTTGAGAAAATGACACTAGATAATATAACTAAAGAACCTCACTTAGTGTCTGGAATTTAATTAAGTGCTCTCTAAATGGTAGTTGCTATTATTTATCAAGAAACTACTAGATGATAAGGACTAGATTTAGGCACATTGCAAAAGAGCTATTCTCTTATATCATTCATGTGACAGAATATTATAATTGTTCTATTTCCTAGAATGAACAATGGAAGATCAATTGTACTTAGCACATTTTAAAAAATGTGTCTGCATAAGTTGTTTTAATCTATTGAAAGTGTTTTGATTTCTCCTTATCCAGTTCCTGTGTATCCAACCAATTTTAGGCCTTTAGTTTCTTTTCCATATATTCATTTGTATACAGAAAATATCTCTAAGTCGTGATAATTAGAATACTAAAATAATAAGTGATTATACCCAGATTAATATGAAAAGAGTATAATGAAATTACTTTTACTTAATTAAGCTTAAAGACCTCAATATATCTTCTATTTGAAGCCTTAGTGGAACATGCAAAATTATCATAATCAATAATGATAACATAAATCTTAATTCTGAGAAAGCATAGAATCCAAAGCTTTTTCCTGAAGTTGAACAATGTTTCATTGTGTTTTAAAGTATGGAGCAGATTATTTATACACATCATAAATCATAAAGAAATGCAATATTTATTGCACCCAGGAAGCCAGTACAACAAGGACTAAAAAAATTAATCAATCTTATAATTATATTATTTTAATCCAATTAGTTATTCTGTCATAATCATTTTATTAGGCAATAGTACTTTGTGTTTATATCATTTTTTTTTTCTGCTAAGAAACAAAGAAAATGTAGTAAAATTTTTTGATGGAGATTTATTTACCCTTTTAAATGTCACTTAAAAGAAAAAATTAATGTGAGGTTTACACTTTTTACTTTGAAGGATCACCTCTTTGCCTTTAGTAAATGAAGAAATTTATTAGAATTCTTAGCTATGATTCATAAATTATGTAATTTACGACTCAGATTGTGCCAAAAAAAAGAAATAACACCACTTTATATAGGTCTAGCTCACTGCCTCATACATAAGCTTCCTTAGAAGCACATGCTGTCCTAGATAAAGCCAAACAATGCTGGGTTCATCATTTAAAGTTGCTCAAATTAAATAAAATTCCATGGATTTTTATCTAGTTTTCCTGCTGATTCTTTTAATGATATTAGAATGAAAGAGGTTTGTTTCTGAGGTTGATTTCTTTTTTCTTCTTAAAGCATGAAATCTGAACAGATGGGATCTCAGATTCAGCTTAGTGAGAACTGAAGTTGTTTCATGCACTTTTTTTTTGTCTTTAGAAACAAAAACCAACAGCATTAATTTAGCCTCAATCTGTACAGTACCAGTATTGTCCATCATAGCTCAATGATGAAGTGTTAACTGCAGCTGCAGATTCAGTATCTAGGCTTTTGTTGTATTTCTTTTTTTAGGAAGCCTTTAATGAGATTTCTTTTTAGTTTAGGGCCTCCCCCCTAAACTAAATTTGCATTATTTGCAGATGCTCTTTTAACAAAATACTTAATTTGCTAAAACCTGGCATCAGTAATAAGAAAGATACTTTAATATACTATGTTGGAATTACGCTTGAATTAATTCTCAGTTATCACCCATTTTCTTAAGAAAGAGAAAACAAAAGATTATACATTGTTAAATTTATGACTCTATTTATTGGCAGCTATTTATAAACTTTTTTTCCTGATATTGACTAGTGGATTGTAAACATTTTCTAGTAATATCCGCCTAGCTGGGTAAATCATTGTAGTTAAGTATCGGAATGCCTCCTGTATTAGGTGTGATATAACTTAGATTCTCCTGTGTTCTCATTTGCCAAAAATCTATTTTGTATCCTTACACTATGAGAGTATTTCTCAATATATCTCAAGATATTTAGGCCATTAATTAGAGATTTTAAAATGGTTGGTGTTATCTGACACAGTAATTTTCAGAGCAATGATTATATATTAACATAAAAATTATTGTCTCATAGAATTTTAGAGCTCAAGGGGAACATTGAGCTTATGTAGCCCTATTGTATTGGTTTTTAGGTGAGACACCACACATCCAGATATGTTCAGTGACAGATTTTAAGTTGTGTATCTGACTAGTGACAATATCAAGATGAGACCCCCGGGTGCCAATACAATCCGTTTTTTGATATCTCATAATAGTTCTCAGTGGACTTGACCCCTTTGTTGTTGCTTCTTACTCAAAACACAGTTACATTCATTCCATTTGACACTCTAGTCATGTTAATTATATAAACTACAATTCATCCATTGCATGGAAGCAGAATAAAGCTATTCATTCATGCCAAGGTTTAAGCACACTTTAGACAATGCATTTTATTGTGTCTTGTGAATAAAGACGTTAAAACTATCATATCCTGTGAGTGAAGAACTCATGTGTACCTCTCAATACCAGAAAGAAAGCTTCACAAGAAATACAAAATACTTGAAAATTCCTTGTATCAGTTGATTTTATTACTCCTCTTTTTGCTTTAGTTCTCTGTAGCTTTTAATCACTTATCCAGACTTTTTGATACAATTCTATATTTCTTTTTCATGACTGTATCAAGAATACACATATTTCAATTACATTTAATAATTTTTATTACTTCTGGAGGCTGTTTCTAAAGTTATCACTGACTTGAATATTTTGGTAAACATATATTTATTTTTGGTTCTCATTCCCAGGAAAACAACATATACTTTACTGTGACCACAGAAATGTTACAGTACACGGAAATGTTACAGTACACAGAATCACCATTTTAGTTACTGAATGGATTTCAGTCTGGGACGATTAAGGTGAAGCTCTGAATTCTAAAGGATTCCTATGTAATTTGTATTATCATTTTACCAACAGGTATCCAACAAGCATGACCATATCAGTGTGTGTGCGTACGTGTGGTGTATCTTCTATTTATGCTTCAAAATTCTACTTAAATGTTACCTCTGAGAAGAATATTGCCTAATACCCTCTCTAAAGCCAATTAGTTGCTTTTTTCACTGTATCCTGACAACAAAATGCTCAATTATAATTTCCTATTGTATCTTTCTAAATCTTAATGTGGACTGTGAACTCTTCAATGGTGGGTTCCCATCACAGCCTTATTGTTTATTACATTGCCTAGAATATAATAGATACTTGATATCTTTTTGCTGAATTAATAAAATAATGTGTTAATAATGAGTAAGCCAGATGTAAATTAATAAATCAATATTTCATAAATTATATAATTAAATAGAAACTCCAGGAAACTCAGAAGGAGAAAAATAATCCTTCCACTGAGATGAGGAGTGGTGGCATAAAGCCTAACTGTAGTAATATGCATGTATATATTACATGTAATAACCAGTGTATCTCCAAAACTATATTTTAATTTCAATATTTTGCATTTCCATAAAAAGATTCAAATGCACTTTATCAATTTAGAAATACTACACTATTTTCATAGATGACTCTTATATTAAGTTATTTTTATAAACTGCATCCAGAGGTAAGATAAAATATTATTTCTTAAATGTGATTAGCCTCACAGTTTTCCTGAAACAAATCTTTGCCTACTTTGTTCTGTTCTTGGAGTAAATAGCCTTAAGTTACTTTGGTACTTTTTGAACTGTTTATTCTCTACATTAAACAAATCTTATACATAGATATCACTTTAAAATTATGCACAAATAAATAAATATATATATATATTTTAAAATACTGATGGCAAAACAAGCCCTATATATAATTTATCCGTTTCATCTCTTCATTAATCAATGAAAATGAAATTTCTGTCTGAATCTGGCAGTATTTAAACTATTTGAAGATTCAGAGATTGAAGTTTTCAGAGGTCAAGAAAGCTTGAACTTGCTGAGTAGAGTACCTAGGAGGAGGAAAATGCAGAGAGAGGAGAGGAGAAGAGAGGAGAGGAGAGGAGAGGAGAGGAGAGGAGAGGAGAGGAGAGGAGAGGAGAGGAGAGGAGAGAAGAGAAGAGGAGAGGAGAGAAGAGAGAGAACAACAAACTATAGACATTTGCAGAGGTTTCTTTGAGTCTTTGGCAGAATAACAGTTTGCACGTACATTATGAAATCCCATAAAATAGACAAGAAAAATTTCTAAGAAAAGAAAAATTATCGTGGAGCTATAAGATAGATGATTCTCAGAGCTCATGTGCAGCTGGAGGTTGTTTTACTTCACACCATGTTACATACATGGGCATTCGGTAGATATCTTGAGCCACATCTAGGGGCCACACCTTAGATGTTTAGAATATAATAGATACTTGATATCTATTTAATAGATCGGTTTAATAAGCGCTATCATAAAGGTTATTCTAGACCTACTCTAAGACAACACAAACAAAAAGCTCAAAAGATCATAATAATCTCTACATAACTTTACCTGACAGAGAAAGTTAATCACTTAAAAGAATACCAAAGAAGTCCAGCATTCATGAACATAAGTTCATGATGTCTTTCATCTAGTAAAAAATCAGTAGGTAACACAGGAGAAAAATTCAAACCAACTCCAAATATAAGTAGTTTAAGCTTTTTTGATTTCAATGAGTCAAAAGTGGGATTTCAATTACTAAATGAATAGCTGTAGTTCTATTGTCACTAGAATATATTCAAATACCACGTTTTGTGAAAAGTTTTACATAAAGGCAGGCAAATAATACATCATTACTTACCTAGCTCTCTTCAATCTTATTCCAATGAACAACCATAAAACACTGCGTGGTCACTTACTATTTGCTAAAATGTACACTGTGGTCAAGTGAAGCTTAAAACATT
The DNA here is from genome assembly GCA_963574355.1 of Loris lydekkerianus. Lineage (NCBI taxonomy): Eukaryota > Metazoa > Chordata > Mammalia > Primates > Lorisidae > Loris > Loris lydekkerianus. Next base: position 24,734 of record CAUYPK010006239.1, read on the forward strand.
TACAGTTCTTTAAATGCCAGGGAGATAACTTAATTCTGCTCACTTCAAATGTATTTTTTAAAATCATATCTTCTGACTTCAGGTACATTTGTAATTATTAAAAGTTGCATGGAATTCTAGTGAATAAATATTCTTAAATATTAATTATGTTTGTGGCTTAACTCCTAAATATATATCTATAAAATAACTGATCGTGATACTTTCTGCTCTAAAACATTTGCTCTAAAAGACCTGAAAAGCAGAACTCAAAGGATCACAGTAGAAAGGCTAACACTATATTATAGATTATTTAGCCTTTTCTTATAGCAAACGCAAAAGGGATTTATAATAGTATAAAACCAATGGTTAACGGCATTACTGTGAGATTATTGCATTGTATATGACTGGGAACTAATGTTAAGCAACTATTTAAGGAAAAAAAGTAAACTAATATTGATTATCTGCAATATGCTTGGTTTTTCTTCTACACCACTGGGCGATTCTTCTTAGTTTTCTTTCCTGGATTTCTCCCTTCTGTTTAACTGTTAAATATTATGAAACTCTATTGGGACCTCTCTAGACACAATATTCCTAGGTCAACTCTGCATTCCTCTGTCTATAGATATCCAGATATCAGTGGCTCTCTTTGGCTGTGATCTTTCCACCTCACATATAAAATTGTCCAACCTCCCACCAGATATTTCAAATGGAATTTTAATAGGCATTTCCAACTTTACATTACCAGAAGAATATTCGACCCTGAACCTGCTCCTATCTAAATTTTCTCTACTGTGGTTAAAAAGATAATTTTTAAAATGTCAGGATACATCAGATCAAAATCTACAGCTTTTCTTTACTTTCCTCCCTTTCCCTCATCTATCCAAATCATACTGATTAACTTTTCAAGCAAACCCTGGCTTGCCTCTACGATCACACACCTGCAAGCCACTGTCATCACTCTCCTTCTAAGTGGTTTCCACGCATCTACTCCTTTCTTTGTAATAATTCATAGAGTTGTCTATATAAAACATAAACTTATAATTTTTTTCTACTTAAATTCGAAAAAGTCCAAATCTCTTACCTACCATGACTAATGACACTTACGATACCTTATCTCTCCCTAATCTAACCTTTCAACCTCATTCAAACCATTCTCCTTAGTGTCCATTATGTTCTATTCACACAGAACTATTTACATTGGCTCTCTTTCTGTCCATATATATGCACACATGCGAATACTCACACATACACATTTAGGATGTTTCTTTGCAATCGTAATCTAAGTAAGATGTCTAATGTAATCCCATGTCTATTTTCAAAAGACATTAGTGGTGATCATAAAAATGATGGTTTCACATCTACAAGCTTTAACCTCAATTTCAAATAAATGAGCAAGAAATCATTAAATGTCACAAATTTTAAGTAGGTCAGAATGGGATATTAGGAAGAAAAAGTGAAATTCAGATAAAGATTTCTTGGAGAAATCTAAAATTCACCTGTGAGGAAACACAGCCAAGGGTAATTGATTTCCTGATGGTGAAATACATAATAGAACAGATAATTACCTACCTAGTAGTTTGAGTGTTTTGTTGACTTTCTTATTTTCAACTTGGAAATACAAGTTTTGAGTTTCTACTGCTTTCCAATTTCTTATTACCTATGTGAGAAAAAAGAATTCAGATTATCAAAATCACTCCAAAACCTATTATTTTACTCCTGATCTCAGACAACACAATTGCCAGCAAGGAAGCAAGTGAAAGGTATTATTTTTATATGCAAATTAGAATGTTGAACAGCCTATTTTGTGTGTACTTCATATACTATGAAATGCCATAACAGGGAGTATTTGAAGTGGAAAAGCCAGGTGTGCAATCAGAGACAGACTTCTCCCCTACTAGGAGTAATCCATATGGCTTAGGACTTTGACTTGATAAAAGTGAACTTGGCTATATGCTTCCATTCCAAAGAATTCACAGTATGAAAACGTTGAGAAAATTAATTCTGGTCTTCTAATTATCATTTTTCTTGGTCTATTACTATCATCAGTGTCCCTTCTGTCCTGCTTGATATGCTATTTTCCATTTTATTATATGAATGGGAAGTTAAACTTTTCTATTTCCATTTTTCTGTCTCCATGTTGCTTATTACCTTGTTTAAAGATAAAATTGATTAACAAATAAAATATAAGATTTTTTATGCATAGATACCATAGATTTTTTTTATGCAGGAAATTTTTTAAAAATACAAAAATAGACTATTTTGTTGTATTTGACTTACAGCAATGCATTCAATTCACCTAAATATATTTCAGCAACAGACACTTATCTGAAAAAATCCATATTGATACAACTCTGAAATAGTTCATTTTAACTATTAAGAAAGGTTTAAAGATGCAAGTCAGAGAAATACAAGTGTGGGTGAATTGGATTTTAGTCCTTATTCTGTCCGTGTCTGCGTGCATCTCAGAAAGTTACTTAATCTTTCTGGATGTCGCTTTTTCTAAAGATGAGAAAATTGCTCATTGTCATCTTGCTGTATGAAGTCTATGCTTTTTAAAATACCAAATTATCTTGTTTTAATGAGAACAAGATCAACTCTGATGTTTCTACTCATAGATGTTTTTACCACTAGTGTCAGAATTGGATTAGAGTGGGAAGACACAACTTCAAAGGGCTGCAAGCAACCTAACAATTCAGTTTTCTCAGGCCAATCAACAATTTGTTTATTGAGTTCTCTTTATTGTGGTGACAACACAAGGGATTCAAAAAAATGTAACCCATGGTCCCTGCTCCAAGGAGTTTGAAATCCCCCCATTTGAAATGAAAAGTATACTATACCACATACCTAAACAGTAATATTGGTATATTAGTTTGCTGTCTTAATTTCTAGTACAGAAATCTATCTTGGTCTGATTTAGATCAAATAGAAAATAATTAGTTAATATAATATGCCACAAGGGTACAAGTTTTGGGCCTATGTATTATTAAAACCAGCATTATAAGCACTTCACTTCAAAGTTCTCAATTTCTCTCCCTGTCTCCATATTCCCTACCCCCACTTCATTATGGCTACTAGAAGATCCAAAGTTCACACCTTTTATTTTTCTGAGGAATATGTACTAAGAATCCTCTTCTTCTTTGTCCTAAGTAAAACAGAACAAAATAAAATAAACATACCAACAAACGAAACATCAAGAAGGGCCCACAGTCACCAGGCAAGGTAGTGATGTAATGTGATTGGCCTGGTGTTGGTCAGGTGCTCACACCTGGTTACTTAATGTCGCCCATGTCACAAATCTGAAAGAGGCCAAGTTCAGCTTAACCTGAGTCTAAGCAGAAGATGAGAAAGGATCTTGCAGTAGAAAAGAATTAGTATCTTGGGAAAATGACAGCAACGAAAATAGATAATAAATGTATGCAGAGAAAGAAGATATTCACTCCAGTTTCTAAACAAGTAAGGCATTGCCAAATACCTGCAGACAGGATGTAATCCAGCCTGATAACAACGCAAAGTCAGGAGAACAACAAGGACACAGTCACGGAGAGCACAGGTGCAGAGCGTCCTTAGGGGCAGTGAGTGGGTTGGTATGGAGGGAATATTGATGCAAACCCAATCAAGCAAGGTCACTTCCTTTGGAGATGCTGTTATTTTCATTCCCTCTTCACTTTTCCACTTCAGAGAACATTTCCAATCTCTCTATCTTTTAGAGGTTGCTCTTTTCCTTTGTCATAAATGATATGACACATGCAAAAAAATAGGTGAGTGAGCTTGTTTTCTGAAAAGACAAGAATTAGTATAACCTGGCAAGATACAATTGACCTAAAATGAAAAGAGTTAGAGAATTTGTTAAAAAAAAAAAAAAAAAAAAAAAAGAATGTTCAATTTGGAGAAGCCATGCCGCTAGGGAAGGCAGCTTAAAATCACAGGCACTGGTTAGAGAGCAGTGGTCTGCTGGTAATTCTATTGCAACACAAAGAACATAGACCTGATAAATAGAACACTTCACCCTCCATGGGGGGACATTATTTCCACAGAAATAGTAAGTTTTCTTTCCCTAGATACCAAGGGAACTTAAATATTGGGTAAAAATTTGCATCTTGGCTTAGCTTAAAAATACATTTCAAACCAAGTCATTATTGCTATTTTATTTTATTTTTAAATCAAAGAAACCATATTTATTAAGGTATTTTATTTTATTTTTTGATTGTATTTCATGTTTTTTAAAAATTTGACTTAAAATAAAACATATTACACTGAGATAAGAGAATAACAGCAAAGAGATACACACTCAAATTAATTATCTTCAGTCTCTTAGAATAAAAATTACATTCCTAATGCAAGCCTAATCAGTCTTTCTCATCTTTGATTATATGGCACTTTCTTCATCTTCTGAAATATTCAAGCATTCTGTCTCTTTTGCTTTCTAAGCTATTTCTCTTCCACTAGAAGTCCCTATTAAAACCAGAAGTCAGCATTTATTAGCAAGAAATGTGGGTTATTATGTGACATAAAGGAAAAGAAGAAACATATTGCAAACGCATTTATCAAAATCTACAAGCACTTGCTTCTAAAGCTAACAGAATTAGGGGGTAGTCAAAATTTGTGTAACCTTCGAATAGGCCCAATATTGTTATAATGAGCAAACCTTTCTTGAATTCTGTCCTTATGGTAAATCTGAAGTTCACTAACAATAATCAGGCATTTGGAGCATTACCCTCAATAGATCTTGATATCTCAAAATATCCCACCAGACCACACATTAAAATACTTTCACTAACAGATATTTATGTTCTCATAACTTTCTTTTAGATATAGAATGTATCCCCACTTTCTTTCTGTTTCATTAATTGAGACTTTCTATTAAAACATACAATAGAAATAAATAAGTAAAAATTACTTCTAGAAAAATAATTTTCACCCTTAATTACTATTCAGTGAGAAAGTCATGAATCAATCTGTGGACGGATAGGAACAGACACCGAGGAACATCCTGGGATCCCAAACATTCCCAATCTATATATGGAATCATTACATTTCATAGATAATACTAAAACAAATAAAGACTATGAAAATAGTACCAAATATATTTTGGAGCACTCAAGTGAACCTAAGACAGGGACCAAACCATTGATGTTTGTATCCCCATGACGGGTAAGAATGAAACTGCAAGAGCAGGCAACCTAAGACAGGGGCTATGTTTTTCCGCCATACAAAAAACAAAAGAGGGAATTGTTGGGCCCTGCCATGTGCCTGAGGCGTAGTGCAACTTCCCGAGCTGGACTAGAAGTAGATCCATGGAGCTACTTCTGCATAGCAATGACTCAGCAAGGCCCGGCCTGAAACTGTCTCTACCTAGATACAGCCAACGTGGTACCATGCCATTGGCCCAACCCTGTCACGCACCTCATCGCCCGCCTTCTTTCCCC